>VMBQ01013999.1:0-10938 GCA_007657795.1 Dreissena rostriformis | reverse complement strand
AAACCGGAGGAAGTCACTAAAATAGTCAGAATCAAATTACACGTAACATGTTGATATGTAATTATTGGCAAGCTATACGTACACAAACGAAAAAGCATTTCCGAAATTTTAACAAAAACAAACAATTCTTTAAATAAACAACAAGTAAATCTTCACGCAGAAACTGTAGAAACAAAACATAAAGTACATCACGCTCGATGTACGACATGTCAAATGATTCTGGAACGAGGGTAAACAATAGAAAATAATGACGATTGTTAACAATCAAGTTACAATGTATACAAATGTAACAACACATTCTAGAACTTTGCAAAAATTATACGGTCTGCAATATCGAAATATACATGTTCATTCACATTTACCTGTATTTCACCGCGAACCACCGAGGCCGCGGTGGTCCACCGCGATCACGGTGGTCCACCGCGATCTACCGTGAGATCGATTTCCCGATAACGCCCGCGGTGTTCAGCCACTTTCGACGCGATCTATCATGATAGTAACACCTTCAGATCGCGGTGATTTTCCACGCTCACGAAAAATTGTCCACGATGGGAGTGTGGTGGATGGCAGAAACGTAGTGTATTATTAACTTTTTGTTGCATTCATTGATTGATACTGAATGATTGAGTGATTGATAAATAGAGGTTGACTGATACAAGAAGGAGGATTAAATGATTGAGTGATTGATACTGAATGAGTGAGTGATTGATACTAAATTAGTGAGTGATTGATACTGAATGATTAAGTGATTGATACTGAATGATTGAGTGATTGACACTGAATGAGTGAGTGATTGATACTGAATTAGTGAGTGATTGATACTGAATTAGTGAGGGATTGATACTGAATGATTAAGTGATTGATACTTAATGATTGAGCGATTGATACTGAATGAATGAGTGAGTGATACTGAATTAGTGAGTGATTGATACTGAATGATTGAGTTATTGATACTGAATGAGTAAAAGATTGATACTGGATTAGTGAGTGATTGATACAGAATGATTCAGTGATTGATACTGAATGACTGAGTGAGTGATATTGAATGATTGAGTGATTGATACAGGGATTCTATAATCTGCTGAAATGTTGTAGAGGGCTTTTACTCGTATGTACGAACATTCTTAAGAAGTATCTGCATCTCCAATTTCAATGAAACAGAGCAAACAACTGGTGTCAAAGTTACACGTTCAAGTGCGTTCAACAGTTTGATTAAGCGTGTGATATGGCCGGGTGTACTTCAATGGATCCTCTCCACTGATTGCGCCCCAATCAAGGATTTCCTATCATATTAGCTCTTTGCATGCTGGGAAATTTGTCGGCTGCTAAAATGTCGTCAGCTGAATTTCTAAAATAAGCATTTTCGTCGATTTTGTTTTAAAGAATACTATCAGAATAGCAAACAGTTTGGATCCTGATGAGACGCCACGTTCTGTGGCGTTTCATGTGGATCCAAACTGTTTGCAAAGGCCTTCAAAATTCGGTTCCAGAACTGAAAAAGTTAGTACTATCTGCAGGAGGCAGTGAACGCCTGCCCTTGTTATCTAATATCTCAAAATGTATCATTAGTATTTCCTAATACTTTTCGGTTGTTAAACGGATCGTGAAGTGTTTAATATCAGTGAAAACCAATTTTTCATGTAGGGCTTCCAATCGTAATTTGCTTGTGTTCAGTTGATAAATGATTTTTTTTTCTTTGGGCTGAGACCTGATATGAGTATGACATCAGTCAAACCCAGGATTTAGAATTGCCTCTTATTTGTACTTGAAGTGAGGTGTTAAGGACAAAGTAGATTGAAAGAATAAATATGTCACTGAAATATCGGTTATTAAACCAGAGATGTCAAAAGTGTTTATTGTAGTTCATTGTATTATCAGTTTAGTTTTGAATAGTTATTCACAATACATGTCCTACTTGTAAAACAATTGTAATCATAAAACTACAAAAAACCTAAGATTTTCACCAAGTTTGTTCTTCTGACGCACCAAACAGTCATGTGTACCTCACATATTGTACTCAGTCAAACCCGGGCTTTTCATAACTTTCCAGGGTTTACATTCTTACTGAACTGAATTGAACTTGTCAAAATTAAGTATCATTCGCATGGTTGGCATTCAAATTTATTTAAGGAGTACCCCTAACCACTATGGGCAGCACTGTAATGGATACAAATTGCCGAGACATTATTGACAGCCTAAATTGGTACTCAGAATACGACTAGATGAATCAAGTACGTTTCAGACGTTTTCTTCATGGCAACGGCTCTTATTTAGCTAATTTATGAAGCTTTTTTTGGTAAAAAAAAAACATTCGACCGCCGCCTCGCAAATGATCGGCCGAATCAGACGCCTCGAAGGCAGCAATCTGATGGTGTGTATTTTCTTTCGCAACGAGGTAGTTTTGAACGATATATCACTTTACCGACCTACAAACAACAGGGATTGGGCAGATAAATGTTCCTGTCCTCATTTCAACAAAGTATCATTTGTACCCTTGTCTCCACGCTTTATAGTTAATGTGGAAGAAATAGGATGCCAACACTAAGCAAAGTAAAGCATGTTTTGTCAATTGTGGGCTTGTGTATGGATGAAGATTGAATGAATGATTGCCCATCTCCCAGGGAAAGAGGGTCTATGTAGATAAGATTTTAAGCCTCTGAATGGATTGTAAACAAGTCATGCATTGATGAAATGCCCTGGCCATTCATAAAACAATTTTTCCAGATCAGTAGTTTGTCTGAGAAAATTGTAGGTTCATTCACGAAAAGGGAAGGCAAATCATTAAATGATTACCATGACAAAAATTTGCCAAAACAACTTCTTTTTTGTCAGATTGTGGTTGTGAATTTCTTTGATGTGAAAAAATGTACAAATGTTTGTATTGTGAATGTGAATGTTTTTGCTCAGCAATTTAAACATGAATTCATTCAATTTAAGATGCAAAATAGTTTTGTATTTAATTGTTTAAAAAATGACCCAAACCAGAATCAGCATCTAGAGTTTTTCAGCTTGTATAACAATGACCAATTAAATGCATTTCTTAAATAAGCTATTTAAGTGATATTTCTTCCCTTAATCAAAAGACAAAGGCGTTTTGCCCAAACATCCGAAGATGATCATTATGGAAGGAATTTTGACTGCGACCAGTTTTTGCCAATTGTCTCTTTTATTCTGCTGTAAAATATATGGTGGATTTGTCTGTTTCCGAACAAGGGTTTTAGGGGCATCAGTGTCTCGACACATTCCTATTTCTCGCACATTTCTAGTTTAATTATTTTTTCTATTTTTATGCCCCCGGTAGGGTGGCATATAGCAGTTGAACTGTCAGTCCGTCCGTTCGTCTGTCAGTCTGTGTGTCCGTCCGGAAACTCTAGCGTTGGTCATAACTTTTGCAATATTGAAGATAGCAACTTGATATTTGGCATGCATGTGAATCCCATGAAGCTGCACATTTTGAATGGTGAAAGATCAAGGTCAAGGTCATCCTGTAAGTTCAAAGGTCAAAAAACAAAGTTAAATGCATGTGTATCTCATGGAGCTGCACATTTTGAGTAGTGAAATGTCAATCTCAAGGTCATCCTTCAAGGTCAAAGGTCTTTTTTTTTCAAAGCGGCGCAGTAGGGGGCATTGTGTTTCTGACAAACACATCTCTTGTTAGCCCATGAGTCTACAAGGGCTTAGCCCCACCCCCTCTGCCCACCTCCGGCCTTCTAGATCGGTACCCAGCCCAGCCGTCCCCGCCCGACATCTGCAGGGAACCAGTCGACCATCGGGCGTCGCCGGGGAAGCAGTTGCCAAGCAAGATGAACAAGCACGAGCGCATAAGGACCTGGCTGTAGGTGTCATCGAATCCTCAGAAGTATGAGAAGGAACCGGTCATTTTCAGTCACCAGCCAAATGGCTCATCACACTTGTAAGTTGATATAGTATTTATTAACATGTGTTCATTTTCAAGTGAATGCATTTTTTTGCAATTTAAGTTATTGGATGTATTAAGAAGTATGATCTACAAGATTTAAAGCAGATATTAAAATAGGTGTAGTTAAAAGTACAAGTTAAAATTGTGCTTTACATGAAAGTTATATTTCAAATTGCTGACGTCATTTGTCATGAAATGCTCTAAGGGACTTGTTCACAGTTTGTCAAAATGACAATTCAAAAAAAAAAATGATTGAAAAAGGATTAAATGCATTTGACAAATCAATTACATTCAGAAGACCAATGATGTTTTTATTCTCAGTGTCCGAATCAATTTTAAACAAATACAAAGTATGGAAGGACTTTACTTTACTATATTATTATATGTTTGATCCAGCAAAACTAACACACACAATTTTCTGTTTTGAAACTGGAAAAAAAAGCGTGTCATGCAAAAAGCTGTACGAAGCAAACAAATCATCCAGAAAGTATTTTCTATCAACTGTGTTCATGATATTGCGTTAATTATTAGCATGCATTGTTTATTTCCCTCAATGAAAATGCACATGCCCCACCTTCTGTGTACTTATCAGGATAAAGTCTTATGTTACATGACACCTAAACCTTTAAATATGACCTTTCTCCGATAATATTGTGTAACTGGCAAAACACATCACCCTACTATTACAGATTAGGCAGGAAGTTGTGTTGATAAGGATATGTTTTGTGGGTTTCTGCAATTAATGAGTTTCCTCAGTTGTTAGCAAACTTGGCACTAACTGGCAAGTTTAGGGTAACTGTGATTGTACTAGGTAAGGCATATATCAACAGTTTTTTTCTGCAATTGCAGTATTATGTATTTTATAGGCATTTTAATTCATAGTAATAGCAACTTTACACCTTTACAATGTCAACATGTATTCCTCTATCGTGCACAATACTGCACACTATTTGTCTCAGCACACAGTTTATGAGGAGAGCAAATGAACTTCCTTCTGGAAAAATGGGAATAATGTATGTGCGTTATGTGTCGTACCAGATTAGCGTGTGCAGTCCGCAAAGGCTAATCAGGGGCGACATTTTCCGCCTTAACTAGATTTTCGCTAAAAAGAGACATCCTTTAAACGAAAAATACCATAAAAGCGGAATGTGACGGCCCTGATAAGCCTGTGCGGACTGCACAGGCTAATCTGGGAAGACACTTTACTCAAATGCATTTAACCCCTTTTTCTCAGAGTGAGACTCAAATGTATGGGAAAGAGATTCAAGGTTAGTCCTTGTTCTTTTAACAGTGCACACATTTTGCTGAAATATGTTTTATATTTCACCGGTATTCTATAGGTATTTATGGATCAGTCCTTTCATAACAGCGTGGGGTCATGCCCACTTGAGGAACCATGTCCAATAATTGTTAAAGACATGAGTCGTGTTCTGAGACAACTGGGAATAATGCATGTGCGTAACGTGTCATCCCAGATTAGCTTGTGCAGTCCGCACAGGCTAATCCGGGACGACACTTACCGACTAAACTGGATTTTCGCTAAGAAGAGACATCATTTAAACGAAAAATTCCATAAACGCGAAAATTGTCGTCCCTGATTAGCCTGTGCGAACGGCACAGGCTAATCCGGGATGACAATTTTCGCACAAGCCCAGTGGGCAATACAACGTTGCTGCAACGTTGTTTTTAGGATGCATTCAAACGTTGCATTTAGTTGTCACAATGGTGTATATGAAAGATTTCCTGACGTTTTTTCCCAACGTCGTTTAGACGGCTTTTCCAAACGTTGCTGAAACGTTGTATTCAGGTTGCATTCAAACGTTTCAGTAAGGTTGTCACAATGGTGCATATGAAAGTTTTCCCGACGTCTTTTCCTAACGTTGCCACAATGTCTTTTACAAACATTTGCAAAAATATCCTCAAATTATGATATACCACGTCCTGCTCTGACAGGTAAGGCAATAAAAGACAACAAAACTCGGGTTATGTTAAAAACACGTGTATTTTGTTGAATGCTACCCGTAGTTTTGCTTCAGCATATTTTTTATACTAACAAATACTCTACGCCTAAACATATCAAAGAATCCGACTTTAGGTTGAAGTCTTCATTAAGCAGGTGAATTGCCAATGCGGGCTTTCATCATAAAAAACTAACATTTCTTCAAACTTGGTAAATTAATTAAGCATTAAATACATGATACAAATCAAAATGAGCCGTGCCAAGCAGAAATGGGTCTTGTCGTTTAAATGACGTCAATGAAGATACGTGATGTCATGTTGACGTCAGTACTGATGCTAATTACATGTATCATTTGCAATAGAGGCATGTTTTATGGGCTTCTTTCAAAATTACACGGTATACACTTCAAATTGAAGTGCTTATGCAGTGTGTTAAAAAGATGAAACAACCAGTCAAAATACTTTAATTGCCAGTCTAATTAAATTTATGTCGCTGTCCATATCATGAGATCTTAATTTATTCTGACATTTTAGACCGCGAATATATATATATATATTAGGCATTGCTTGTTTTTAATAAAAAAAAGATCTAAGAATGTAAAGTAATTGAAGCGTACATTTTTGTTACAGAAAAGACTGAATAATGATGAAATAAGAAAACCGAAATTCTTTAAATAGTACTGCATGACCCATTTCTGCTTGTTGTGGCAAAAATTAAAACATAACAGCATTTAATCAGATATTGTGAATGTGTACACTTTGAAAACAAGTAAACAGACAGAGACTGAGAGAGCATAATTCCTGATGCACTTAACTTTTGCACACCTGTCATTTCGTCAATATAATGAAGTAGTCCTGCAACTTGTCGAAAAATAAATAATAATTTCTTCCATATGATCAATCAAATACTGAAAAAGAATCAAATGAAGTCTCAGAAGACTTTTGAACGTTTTCTGTTTCATTTCAAAATAAGCCTCGTCTCTTTTCCGACCACCACCTCCTCTCCTGTCAGGTGCGTATTTCAGTACAGCTGATAAGGCTGAATCAGCCTGTGCTTCGGTACAGGTCATCGTCTGTATAATGGCATCTGTAGATAAAATTATATATTTCTTTATTACAACAGTGACTGGAATTAATTATTCAACTATTATATATATTGTATTGAAGAACACTTACTTCCCATGTTTTAAAAGTTATTTCTGAAACCGTTCAGTAAGCATTTTTCTCATGAAAGAAAATTCAACTATATGAATGTATTCCCTAATTCCAGTTGAGCAATGATGCTGTGTTTAACACTTGTCTCACATCTAGACCATTTGTTATGTACATCCTTAAATACTCATACACTTTAACAAACTAGAGCTATCACTTAAATGATTCAAACCCCCACCATAAGATCTGATTGAAAAGCGGATACTTTGGTTGATATTAGCTTTAAGTGTTGAACTTATTTACCAATTTATGGCCATTTTTTACCTTTGACCTCCAAGTGTGACCTTGATCTTTGAGATATGGACTCATTCTTTCACATGACTTACCGTCCTATAACGGTGAGCAAATGTACTAAGAGTCTTTTAAATCTCACAATAAATGACTAAGTTATGGCCCGTACAAGCTAATTTATGGTAATTGTTTACCTTTGACCTTCAAGTGTGACCTTGACCTTGGAGATATTGCCCATTCTTTGCATCACACAACGTCCTATGATTGTGAACAAATGTACCAAGAGATTTTAAAATCTCACAATAAATGACAAAAGTTATGGCCTGTACAAACTTCGACACAGACCGACAGACCGACAGACCAAGTGACTCTTATTTAGCCCCCACCACCTACTTCGAAGTGGAAGTATAGCAAGAAATGTCACTGTAAGATGACAATCATCGGTAAAAGTAGAACATTTGAAAAAAAATAACATTCGGAAATATTGTCATTTCAAAATTGTAAATTAAGTAAAGATTGGCTGAATTGAAATTCTGAAAGTCCCCGAAGTGGCACTGCATAATGACCTATTACGGGTTTTTAAAGCCACACACCTTGAAGCGAGAAATATGTGTGAACATTTTTGCCATGTTTTATGAAAATCCTATCATCACTGATTGACTAATATTCGAGACACGAAACATTACACTACACTTTGACCTTTGACCTCTAAGTGTGACATTGACCTTGGACCTTCAAACTGTGTGAGTAAATGTACTTTCACGAGTTCTACCACATCCATAATCCTTTTTAAAAGTCAAAAGGTCAAGGTCATTGTGACAACAAGGGCAAGGTCTTTAAATAAGCATTTTATTTGTGTGCTTTGACCTAAAATCTTCATACTTTCTAATAACGATTATTTTCCTTAAAAATTCTGCATAACTGTAACACGTACGACATTCCGTATTCTCCGACCACTGTTTAAAATAAATTAATTTTGGGCACATAAAACAACGCCTTGAAATTTGGCGAACATTCAAGCAATTCGTGTATTTTTTATACGCAAAACACAAATGAATGTATCAAAGTCTTAATTGTCAATGAGATCAGCATGATTGAAATATTTATTGCGAATACATGTATATGCAAAATGTATAAGTACGCTACTACTATTACATTCAGCCATTATTTTGAATTTGAGACGCTGACATTAACACAAGTTGTGTATATCAACATAAGAATAATATCATAATTTAAAAGAAAAAAACAAATGTTATTTTACATGAAGATAGTACATATGAGTTCCTTAGAAAAGGCTGCCGCTGTTAATCTTCCTAGCATGTTATCAAAGGAGTATCGTTTCTCCACTGGATGGCAGACCGGTCGGTGCAGTAGTAGCTTTTCATGAATTTACAGCTGAGTAGTCGTTTTAGTCACTGGTCGTCTGCTAACCTTACCAATTCATAGAGCTTTACAATTGCAATGCAGTATCAGCTTCATGATGCATTTGCAAATCCGGTTTCAGGAGTTGAGCCAATTCGTTGAAGTCTTTATTTTTGTTCTTCGGAATGGAGTACAATCGTTGACAGCAAATTACGTCTTGTATATCAACATTTGTGCCGAAATCTTGTCTATTAAATAGTTCTGGTAAATAGAACATTACGTCAGGTTTTCCATTATTGAGCTCGTTATGCTTTTGGGGTCTAATCGTGTGAGTATTCCAATTTTGAGCAATTCGATCAGGGTGTGTTTGAATAAGATCCATTAAGCAAAGTTTCATATTAACAGAATGGATTGGGTCGAGTTCATCATATCGTCCAGAATCACGCAAGTCTTTAAAGAAGCTCAGCCACCACTGTAAACCTTGTTGTCGTAAAGAGCCCCACCAACGTTCAATTTGCTGATTGGATGTACTTTTACGAATAATAACACATCTGTGTTTTGCGAAAGCGTCAGATGCATTGTACAGAAAAAAACTGTTGTTAAAGGCATACATCAGAGTGTTCTTTTCCAGCATTACAACGTATAATACGAGGTTCCTTTTCAATTGACTTCAGGGAATCTTAAAAATACTTCAAAATGAGTTTTGGATTATTGTTTGTATCTGATACCTCTAGCCAGATTAGTTTTCTACTAAACCATCAATAGCACCATGGATACACAATCCAAAGGGTTTTAACTTGTCGTAGCAATCTAAATGCCAGACATAGTACGGGCCTTTCGCACAATAAACTCGCCTCTTGAGACGATGGGTTGTTCTCGGGTGAGTGCCTTCAGGTTCTAAAATCTTCATTTCCTCCATAACTTCCTGATGAGTTGTCTTCACATTATGATTAACTCGAAGCCGTTGCCACATAGATCTATAACCCAGAGTTTGTCAACAGTGTTGAACTCTTTTTGAAAAATGGTATCAATAACTGTATTAAATGTCGGGTAGGTCTGTAATACCTGACGTTTCAGGTTAAACTTCTTAAGGATTCTATATAATTGCCGCATTGACAACAAAATCCTGCGTCTATTTAATAAAAATCCTAAAATCTCTGTGTGTTTGAAACCAAGTTTGAAATATTCAATAGTAAGTTCAGATCTCTGATTCAAAGTTTTTGTTGGCAAATAAGTTGGTACAACACATATCACCACGTCAAAAAGCGCCAAAATTATAAATTGTTTGAGCCCAATCTTCATTTTGATTTCTGTTTCGAGTCAATATCTGTAAAAATACAAATAAAACATAAAACTAGTGTGTACAGTCAGGATAATGTATGAAAATAACAATATGATCTCTGTAATTATATGTTCTTGCATAATGTTAATGAATATTTTGAATGAAATGTTGATGATTTGTGTGTGTTTCAAACTTCGACACGCATGTCAATGGTTTGCTTTGGATAATATATAACAGAATATATTTAAGACTGATAGTGCAGAAAGGTTGGGGCTTATAGCACTGTCTTGAATATCTTACAGGGTAGGTGTTTAGTTTCTTGACAAGTGAAAAACCAGCTAGCCCAAACCTAGCAGTTAAAAACCGGACTACCAGCGAATCCTCCATTCACAAGTGAAATGTGTGAACCACTCAGTCACTCTGCTACCCCGATCTTTGTTTTTGGGCGACACTATTCGCAACATAATTAATGGGAATATATATTGCAAAATCCATCGACCCTCGATTGTATCAAATGGTATTTTAATATAGAGAATATTGACAGCTTTCACAATCGTCATTGAAATAATAAATTTTAAGAGAATCTTCACGTGAGAGGGCTTTGTATAACACTTACATTTTGAATAAGACCACACAGTTGACAATACGAGATGCTCAGCAGCCTTCCAGTCGCTGCTAACCAAGATGATAAGATATGATTCTAAAGCACTGTTATTAATGTGTTGAGTTTCCCTAAATGTCATCGTATGGGAGAGGATCCAGATAATGTTGCAAAAACCTGTAATCCAATCCCACGCACAGTTGATGTAATAGATACGTTTGAACTAAATGTCATCGTATGATCTGAATAATCTTCACCGCTTCAGTTGTTTCTTTCCACAGCTTCTTATAACGGAAGACAATTTTATATAATAATCGTAGGTGGTATTATTCTTACCTTTTGATTGGACGAACATTTTTAAGTTCAGTTGGG
>VMBQ01013998.1:0-15157 GCA_007657795.1 Dreissena rostriformis | reverse complement strand
TGTTATACACATTAATATCTACGATATATACCGGTAGCGCTTTTTCGTCTCTTCTCGAATTCCGCCACGGTTTCCTTAATGGGTCCAGGCCTCATACGAGAGTGGGGCGGAGCTTGAATGTCCCGGTTGCTGAGAGGTATTGCTCCCAGCACGATCTCCACCACAACTTTCAGGTCTTGAGGAACCAGTTGCATCTTAACCGGAAGTTAAGAGGAAAATGGTCAGTAAATGTTCATTTTTTGCGTTTGAAATGAGTCTTCTAATTCCTGAGATATGCATGTTATATATTATTCAATCAGTCGATAACGGGGCATATCGACGGCTTATACGATTAAAACAATTTATTATTTTTGTATCTAGATTAAAACGATTCTTCTCTTTACGAGTTCATAAATATGTTTTCGTAACTATATAAAAACATTTATTAAAGTGCGGTGTTTAAATTATTGTCTATATTTTTATTTTTATTCTTTTTTTTTGGGGGGGGGGGNGGGAATTTCGTCCATATACCCCTCTCATATGCAATTTTGTACGCAGCCTTTTGAAGTGAACGCATTACATTCTAGTATTTATCTTAACAAATGTCAAATGAGTCTTCAGTATATGACACAAGCTCTATATTAACTTTTACTAAACATTTTTACGAATGTAAGGAAACGGTCCTCACCTCTAACCGATGCCGTATGGTGAATATGTTGCTGTTGGCAACATTGAATAGCTGCTGTTTCGGTATAGTCAAGGGCACGTTTGGCCACTGCCTCGTCTCGCCGGCAAGGACGGCTCCTCCCGACGCCGACACGATGTCGTCCCTTACCACGTGGGTCTTGTACTTGGTCTTGTACACGCGCTCCTGGGGGCAAGATTAGACATTCGAGAATTTGTGACTAACGAGACTATTTCGCAGGTTGACAAAATGAAAAAAAAAAGCCATATATAAAGACAGAATGTATACTTATAGTATATTCAAACAAATGAATGACATATATAAATAATATTTCTTCAATGGAAACTCATATATTAAAAAATAAAGAAACAGAAACGATCGTGTTCAACGATAATTTTGGAAATAAATGTTTTTCGTTCATCGCTTTCAAAAGAACTTTGTTTTTCCAAAGTTTAGATAATTGGTAAAGCGATAGATTTTGCTTTCAACTTTTTTTCTTAATAAATTAAGTATTTTCGATTTTCCCAAAATATTGCAGTGTTGTTAAAAATTTTTAATTCATGTTTCAAGTACAGTCAAGTTACCATTACCGGATCATTACCCATAGCGGATCACTTTGCTGTTCAAGAATGCGTATCACGATAAATAGTTGACATTTTTAGATGATATTTTGCACACAGCATCTTCAAGGCCTGTTCTTTAAAACGCAATGATTGAGTCGTAATCGGAGCTACTCTTTGTCAAACATTTCGGTATGTTTTGCTGACATGTAAATACGACTTTGTTGACTTCCGTCTCGTTTCCAAATCGAGGTTGAACATTTTTCGCGGCCACATGCTATTACTCTGTTGAAAAGTTAGAAGTTTACGCATTAATTTAAATTCCATTTAGTAGTCTTTCTGTCTGCAAAAGTCCATTTCAGTTTTGATTTGTGTTCAAGATTTTGCAACACCTTACATGAAATGAAGAATTTGGGCAATAACGGACCAAGCGTGATAATATTCGTATTGATAATATTTAATATTAAAATATATGCAAATCTTGTTGATTCTTTCAATAAATGATCTCAATCTTAATGTTTTATTTATGTACCATGTTCAATATCGATGGTTAGATATGATTCAAACAATGAACATGGTTTATAAGATGCCCATATCTTTTCGATCTATTTAGGATTTTCAACAGCTTATTCACACAAGAACACCATGCGTAAAATGTAGATACAAGATCACATATAGAACACAATTAATAACAAAAACAAATTAATATAATTTATAACTGGCAATGTAACTTGGTCACTGTAAACAACAAAGTTCATGTTTCGACAGTTCAAATAGCGTGTTAGATGCCCCCTAAGTGGTTTCGATCACGTGTTCCGTTATGGCTACAACTGATCCGTTAATGCATGAATTCTGCGGCGAAAAAAAGGTATCATAAATACATTTTGCCTGCGTTTAAAAATAAAATAAGACTATGTGCTGAATCAGTAAGCAAAGGTGATATTTAATCAAACTGGTGTACAAGAAGTCTCAAAACATTTATTGCTTTTCACCAGAACAACTTTATTACGCTACTGATCCGGTAATGGTAACTTGACTGTTCTGCAAACATTTGTGAACAAACATAACAGTTCAAACATGTGATCGGAACATGAGTATTTTCACTAATTTTCAGATATTTAACAAGTTTACCAAACTCGCCTTGGTGACTTATGCAAATGCTTTATGCAAATCCAACATTGGACATGCCGTTCTCTATTCTAGATCCGTACAGAGATATGGGTTTGCTTACAATTTTTAAACCTTTTTATTTTTTATTTACATGACAATTGTTTATAATTTCTTCATCTGGTATGCATTTGACATATTCGCTTATATTACCTCATAAAGCGAAAACCGGACTTCCTTGATTTCCTTGGGCGAGTTGTTTTCAACGTCTGCCTGTGCGTGTATCGTCTCTCCGGGGCTGTAGCCTGACCGGGGGACCCTGAGAAACGCTACCATCGGTGGTAACAGCCCGCAACAGAGCCGCTTGGGAGCCAGCGACTTCTGGGCGTGTACAGGAAACTGCAAATTGCATTTAAGGGACTTGTTCACACATGTTTATATTTAAAAAAGTAATATATTTATGAGAAAATAAACAGACAATTAGCTCTAAATGAGTCTGCTAATTCGTTTTGAAAGCTTTCTTACGGTCACATCCGGTATAATGACCTTGTTGAGGTCACAAGGGTCAAAGAGCAGAAAGTCTTCTCTGGCTTTAAAGGTGTTGGCGGGATTGTTATCGAGTTTAAGCGTGGCCTCCACAAAATACTCAATCCTGCACAAGTTGTCCTCGAAATTCTCAGGAAGGGGCGCGGTGAGCTGGAACTTGAATGGCAGCCTAGTTTCCCCGGCATTAACGTAACCTGTCAAAACGAAATGTTGTCTTGTAAGCTCAATACAGTTGTATCTATCCTTTGTGTAAATACAATTGTTCAGATTCATTATATGGGTATATTTTACGAGAAGCGAAATTATTAGTATTCTTAGAGTATCTGAAAACGATTGCCTGTGTGTATAGGAAATTAAAAAAAAATATCTTCTGAGCTAAGTTTGCTGATATCACTTGTGCGCATCCAAGTCAAACTTATCTCAATAAATCACTCTACTATTACAATTTTATGTTGATAACCTTTCGTGTGTTTTAATTTTATATTTCAAATTAGTATGCACTTTGCAACTCGACTTATTACATTCCCAATATTCTCTCGTCCACGAATAAAAATTATCAGTCCCATTATTCAAAAGCATTGGAACGCTTTCGCCTAATTACCAGGAGGTAATTTGCGAGTTTTCATCTAAATTATCAAATAACAAAATCGTTGTCATTTCAAAATTATTTTTCACCAAAGATATAATTGAGATGGAACAGTGTAACTGACAGTAGTTGTAATATATTTAATGGCACTCATGAGTATTGTATATGTTTCCTTTTAACACTCTAATGCGTTAACTCATATATAGAAATCCCCCGCTTTTCATGCGAAAGGCAGTAAAAACATAAGCGGATCATAAGCTTATAATGGACTATAGCACTCAGAGACTAATACACTTCTGATGTCTTCGGGGCTAGTGAACGAGAACCTTCATAGTAATTATTTTGAAAAACAGGATTTCATAATTAAATGTATGTAATTCCTCCGTGAGCTAAGAGGGTTTGCGAACATACTTCTGAAGAATCGTGTTTTTATCAAAGGACATGTTAATAAGAAAACATTATAGCCTTTAGCATGGGCAGTAATCACATTTATGTTTTCAGAACTAACAAACACAATTCCATTTGACTCGCGCTCTGAGAAAAAGAGGTTTAATGCATGTGCGGTCTGCTCAGGCTAATCAGGGACGACACTTTCCGCTTTTATTGTTTTGTTTTCGTTTAAAGGAAGACTCTACTTGACGAAAATCAAATTTTCCATAATTAAGTTATTGCTTGATTTTATGTAATAGCTCAATCAAAACTGTGATACATGTTTGACTATGAAATAACAAATAATTTCCAACCACAAATTAGAGCCTCGAAAACTAATTAAAATCATCTACAGTCGGACTATTTATTATACATGTACTATACGATGACTGCATCACATGACTTTACGTACGTGTAACGCATAATAGAGGCCACGTTCAGGTGACCTATTGTGAGGCAAATCAAAGGGTAATGTCTCCTTAACTTGGTGGTAGAAGTCATAAATAGGTATGCATGAATGATTCTTAACGTTGAAAGTTTAATCGCATAAGGTACCACCTTTCTCTTTAATATAACTCTGAACACTTACTGAGAATTATGTATTCCCGACAGTCAGTTGCAAACTTGAAACACATAACTTTTTCGAATACAGTAGCTCAAAACTTAATTTCAATAGACACAACACGGCCTAGATACTTCTTGTTCGCAAGATCGTTTGATCGTGGCCCTCTTAAACGATGTTATTATAACCAAGGGGCATTATGATATGAGCCGCGTTCTGGGAAAACTGGGCTAAATGCAAGTGCGTCAAGTGTCATCCCTCATCCCAGAGAAGTCTGTGCATAGTTTTATCAGGGACGACACTTTTCCCTTAAATGGGTTTTTTCGGTCTTCTAAACGAAAATCTAGTTTTCTCGGAAAATATTGCCCCTGGTAAGCCTGTGCGGACTTAATGGCTCAATAACTCGCGTTATGCTTACACACGGAGTTCTCTACCTGGCTCTAGAATGTAGTTCCGGATGTTGAAGTAGTCCTCGTGCGCGTCGAACTGCACGGTGTCGAAGCACTTGGTAGCGCTCCCACGGCGTTTCTCCGTCCAGTAGATGTCCGTCCTTCCGCAGAACCAAACAACTATACCTGCAGGCAGAGAAACGTGGGTTTAGACGTTTGAACACGTCGTTCGAGAGATATATCGGATCGTATAATAAATGTTGAGTCTTTTCCAACTTTTTATATATTTTTTACTTGGGTTGTTGTGGATACTGGAAAGTGCAACACACAGGAGATGCCCCGTTCCATAGAAGACCCTGAGCTTAGTAGAACCCGGTGTAAAGGGCCTAGTACAGTAGGTTTAACGCCCCATGCGAAAGACGTGTAAGTAGATTAGGCTTAAACCTGTTTAAGTTTACCTGATAACCTTGAAAATGCCGTATTATTTGATATGAGTGACTGTTCATTAAGACGCAACTAGTTTTTACGGCATGGTTGATCGATTGCCCATTGTCTTTGCAAAAGCAAGCATAGATCAAATTTCCACAGTATAATGACTTTCTCTTTTCAAAAAGCTTTTTTGAAAGGCCTTCAGACAAACATGTTTAAATTGCTACACAGATAGACGTGAAAGTTTATTTAAAAAAGAATATAGTTAGAATGAGTGAATGTTTAAAATACTATTCTTAGTACATGTCACACAGGACTATGATACGCCTGCATAATGTCGCAATGAACATTTATTCTAACAGTTTTATATAAGATTATTCAGTCCTGCAATCAAGATAGATACATATATCACTACAATACGACGAAGAATTTTTCCAAAAGGAAATACTCCAAACGATTCTAGCACTAAATTATTTTAGACAATATGAAGAATTATTTAGTATGAATGTTGTTTTCCTTAACGTGTTTTTTTTAAGAACGCGCTTATTTATAACATGAACTGACCCNCAGAAGCAGCAGCGGCAGCAGAAGCAGCAGTAGCAGTAGCAGTAGCAGTAGCAGTAGTAGTAGTAGTAGTAGTTGTAGTAGTAGTAGTAGTAGTAGTAGTAGTAGTAGTAGTTGTAGTAGTAGAAGTAGTAGTAGAAGTGTAGAAGTAGCAGCAGCATTAGCAAGCGACATCGTCAAGCAGCAGTATTAGTAGAAGAAGAGGCAGCGGCAGTAATAGTATTAGGTCGTTATTTTGACACTTCGAACATAAATACGTTATTTTGATAGCCTAGATATTTGCTCCTACATAATATTGACAGACCGGACAGCCGTTCCTACAGATTTACCGCTCCGAATACTCGTTTCTTTATTATCATAAATATTATTCAGGATTGCCGTGTGTTCGTGTACTTTTGAAAGAAATACATACAAGAACCATATAAGAAGATGATATTTTTTTCTTTACCATAAATAGTTATCTTGGCATTACCATGAATGGAAAGTAGATCCGCTTTCCACCACCCCACCCCTTCTTACCCCCCTCTGTTATTAAGATGTTCAATTTATGTTTCGGGGTTGTTATTTTCCTTGAGATTGTAGATTACCTTATACAATACTATTTGACTGTCTGTCAAAAAAGGATTCATAAGCCTATCAATCAAGTCGGTTAATCTCGAAGACAATTTCCCAACTGAATTTATTGTTGCAAATTTGAACACACCGTTTTCGATATTTGAATAAAAATGGCCAACCATAATACTCGCAACGAAAGTTGTTGTTGAAACATGTCGTCTAAACCTATGTATGGTGACTTTGTACGTAGATTTCAGCAACACGCTTATGTACTTTTCACTTCACCGCTCATTATGGAACCTCGTTAGCCTTTAATTATCTTTTACAGTCAGATCTTACATTAAATCACTGGTCGAATAAATCTTGAAATCTAGTCATATTCTTGATTAATATGATTATAGGGTCTACCTTACTTATGGACAAAAGCGATTTAGGAATATATCTTTACATTTTGACATTTACAGAGGTGTGGCATCAACTCTTTCATCTTAACCTTTACAAGAACCGGATTACTTCATGCTTTTTACGAAACATGAATATCCCATTTTATAGTCCTCGGAAAAATTGAAAACATCTTACTAGTTAAAATATTTGTATTTTATTATAAATTTTTATTTTTATTTTTTATTGATCTTAAAAAATATACCGGCATGTAATATAGTTGTTTAAAATAAGAAGCGGATTTTTTTTTGTTCTCATTTCAACTTAAGCTTCAAAAAAAGAATCAGGTTGTTGTACACCATAGTTTTGGTCTCAGGTCTACATGAAACCCTTGAATTTGTAAATCAATAACTAATTGCATTAATTGATGTTAATACACGTTACGGAGCAATTCTCCCGGGCATGTTTGCAAGCATCTTGAATGTCGTTCATAGAGCTAATAAATGTCATGATATTGTGTGCACTTGTGGTGTTGCTCTTCAGCCTCAGGAATTATAAGCTGGCTTAAACTATTGCTTATGGCATAAACTGATTAAACATAAAAAACAGCAAGATGTTTTCATTTGTTTGTCAATGCTTGTGATTATAAAATTATACATAAAGAAGTACAACAGGCATTTTAAAATTTAATATTTCACAATTAAGCTACTCTATTAAACAAATGTACCAAGCAGCCATTTACACAATAAACAATAAATTCTATAATAAAACAAGCTAGTTGCAACTTTTAGAAAGTACAATGTCTTACTCAAAGTCATCGTTACACATCAGAATGGTCCCTTAACTGAGTGTGCTTTGTAGCTTGTAGGATGTTCTTTATAAATTACTTGCACATTTATGCGTTTGCTGCACTGATTGAATACAGGGACAATCTATAATTGCCAAGGAAGTACCAGTATTAATATTATTTATTTATTCAAAATAATGTGTAAAATGCAAATTGTTAATTGAACTTCTCTTAGTGTTTGCACATGTAATATTTCGTATGCCATAGCCGCTCTTTGCATACAGACAGACAGACCTAGACTCTTCATCATAATTGCATTTTTAACAGTCACACATATACCATCATATTTTATATTCAACAGAAGATTGCATATTGTACTTACACGTACTTGCTTATGCTATCGTATTATCGATTTTTGTTCATGTTGATATCATAAGTATAAATTATTGCAAAAATATGCGTCAGTACCAGTTTAAATGCACTGACCTTAATATAATTACTTATTGGAGATGAAGGCTCTTTGTATCTTTATATACAAATATAAAGTCAATCAGCATTTTGTATTTTTAACTAAAAGGCAATATTTGATCGCTAATGACACAACAACAAGATTATCACTCGCTCAATTTTCACTTTGCTTTAAAAAACACAACAAAGGCAGAGGCTTTCTACTAAGCTAATAAAAATCCCATATTTGATTGTTATACAACATGATGTTTGTGACGAGAAGCCTTTAATTGTATTGCTTATTCCTCAACCGAGGTCTGTGAGGTTGCTTGTTATTTTAAAATGAGAAAATCAATGCGTCTTTGCAAATCAGATTAGTCAAATAAAATTGGCAAATATATCAACAAACAGGGATGCTTTGAAATCGAATAAAGGCCTTTTTGTGTCAATGAACAGAATATAGCTACGTGGCTTTGGTATCGTCTATAACAAATTTAGAATGTTACTAGTAATACAATGTCTCACTGAATGTATACCAACTGTTTCTGCTGACACACTCGACTACAACGTCTAACAATAAAAATGATATGTACATTGTATTAAGTTGTTGACATGTATTAAAGTTTTAATTGAGCCAGTACATGCAATCAATTTATAACTTAATAATTGAAGATTTATAATTGTTGTATATAAACAAGTTAGCTAAAGGAACAAAACAATGTGTAAGGACACGAATTGAACAGTCCCCGATAAAATGCAATTCTGTTTCGTTTGTTCTGGAAACAGAAGTGTTAATAATGTCCATGTTTAAGGCTATAATGTTTTCTTATAACCATGTTATTTGATAAAAACACGCTTCTTTAGAATTATAACTATACTCGCATCGATCCTAGCTCACGGAGGAATTACGTTTATTTAATTATGAAATCTTATTTTTCAAAATAATGACTTGGAGGGTTCTTATACACAAAGCCTGAAGACATCAGTAGTTTATTTGTCTCTGAGTACCTTAGTCTATTAAAGGCTTATGATCCGATTATTTGTTTAGTGTTTTTTTTTGCGTGAAAATCGGCGGATTTCGATATATGTGGTTACGCATTAGATTTTAAAAAGAAACACACTAAGTACATATGAGTGCCATCAAAAGGTTTACTACGACTGTCAGTAATACTGTTCCATCTCAATTATACTTTGGATGAAAATAATTTCGAGACCAAATTACATTTACTTTGTTATTTGATAATGACGATGAAACCATTTTTTTAGTTTTCTTCCGGGAAGTATATGTTTTAAAAACATCGCAAATTACTTCCTGGAAATAAGGCGATCTCGTTTCTATGTTTTTGAATAATGGCAATGTTTTTTTTATGCATTGACGAACAAACTAGATTAAACATTTAATAAATAGAGTTCAAACGTGCAATATATTTGAAAAAAAAAGAACATTTCAAAGTGTTTTACTCATAGTTGCAGAGTTGGACATAATGAGCAACGAATCAAAGTAACAGTCGGTGCTAAATATGAAATTGATAGCCTAGAGCGATTTACGGAGCTAATTCGATTTTTTATTTAACTTTTATTCACACAAACAATACCAATTTACTAAGCGTAGAAGAATATTTTTTCCATTATACAAAGGCAACCATTTTTAGATATTTTCAAAATACTTTTACTTTCGCTTTGCTCATAAGATATACCCATATAATGAATCTGAATAATTATTCGTTTTGATATGAACAAATGATACGATTGTATTGAGCTTACAAGTCCATCTTTCGGTTTGCCAGGTTACGTCCTTGCCGGGGAAACCAGGCTGCCATTCAAGTTCCTGCTTACCGCACCCCTTCCTGAGAATTTCGAGGACACCTTGCGCCATTTTGAGTACTTTGTGGAGGCCACGCTTAAACTCGACAACAACCCCGCCAACAACTTTAAAGCAAGAGAAGACTTTCTGCTGTTTGACCCTTGTGACCGCAACAAGGCCATTAAACCGGATGTGATCGTAAGAATGCTGTCAAAACGAATAGTAGAATCGTTCAGAACGTTTTTTGACTGTTAAACATTTGAACATTTATTTTCGAGAAATGTCTTTTTTTTCAGCCCCAAACTGTGAAGCGGTATATTGTTAAGCCGAAACCAGTATATAGTTCACACATGTTAAGTATTCAGATTATAAATAATATCATATGTGTACGATAAAAAAAATGTACTCTAAGTATGCGTGCACGAGACAAAGTTAAAGATGATGGTTTCAAAACAATATCAAATATATAAACACACGCAGACGCGCATTATTGCGTGTGGTTAATTTGTAAGAACGCACACGAGTTCAATGAAACAAAAAAAGTCTTTTTAGCTTATGGATGTTGATTTGGTTTCCACATTGACAGTTATTGATTACGGTGGTACGAAACAAAACACCCGTGTCTACCATAAAGTTCTTCATATAGACATAGCACATAACTTGTTCCGTGGAGGGAAGTTAAGTGTATAAAGACAACTTGACGCGAATAAGCGACACCTTTACAGACATATCAATTTCACATTCGTATAGACAAGGGAAAAAACTGTAAACCTAGGGCAAAATTGAGACACAAATGTCACATTTGTTATTAACCTACTCACCTTTACAGATAGATACTCTTTACGTTCGTAGAGGCATGGGACCGCCTGTAAGCCGTAGGCAAAATAGTTCCAAAAATGACAGCTTTGTTATTAACCTACTCACCAGTCAATAGTTTTAAGTATTTTCCTATATATTGATGAAATCGCAAAGAGAAAATTCGTTTTAATCTAGTTTCAAAAATATATTGTTGTTATCGTATCAGTCGTCTATACGTCCCTTTTACGACTGATTAAATACATATATAACAGTACATATTGTTGAATTAGAAGACTTATTTCAAACGCTAACAATGATCATTAACTGTCTTACAGTTTTCCTCTTACTTCCGCTTAGATGCTACTGGTTCCCCAAGACCTGAAAGTTGTGGTGGAGTTTGTGCTGGGAGCCATACACCTTAGCAACCGGGACATACAAGCTCCGCCCCACTCTCGTATGAGGCCGGGGCCCATTAAGGAAACCGTGGCGGAATTCGAGAAGAGGCGGAAAAGCGCTACCGGTATTTATCGTCGATCTAAATGTGTATAACCTTTAAGTAGAAAAAACAACTATTTACATGTATAAATAACTTTTTTGTAATATGTTAAAGTAATTATCTACTAGTATACATAATACATACATTTGTGTTGAACTAAATATCTACATGTCTTAATAAATAGATAATTATGAAACTTAGTATAAATATGTGGAACTAGCTATCGAAATAGATGTCCACATATATATGTAATTTACAAACATTTATCATACTATATGGATGTAACTATGTAATTTAAAATACGATGTATTTAATATCACAATTATAAGTTTAACTTTCTGGCCATAATACACCTATTTAAACAATGACATGGATTTAAAATATATGTTTAACATAAAAATCTTCACTTTACAACCAATGCGTCACTCATAATGTATAATGAATGAACGCAAATATTTGCAAACTATTCAAAATACAACCGTTGACTCCTCGAACCGCAGTTCGGTGGCTGCAATGATTTGCTATTTACAATTTTTGTACAAACACATTCGTACAAAATGGACTTCTAATGTGTTTAATCCTGCTTCGATTGTTAACATTGACTTAATAAAACGATGCCCGTATTAACTAGTTGATATCCGACAGAAGAGCACGTGACTGCGATATCAAGTAAATATATATTCATTAACACCGGACAACCATGTAAATTGACAGATCGAAAATTATAGAAGCAGTGATGACAACTGCATATAATACTGATGAATCCATTAGTGTATAATATTTACAATGATGTGCTTTTGAGAACTCATGGTAGATTCACACAAAATAGATTTAGGGAAATAAATTTATTCGATTTCCAATACTTATTAAATAGTTCCAACGAACGTCAACATCTTTCCTAGAGTGATTGTCACTGCACTATTTTCACAAATGCAATTACGATTGATTGAAAATACCGCGTAAGCATCAGAGAGAAGTCAAGATTTCTTAACTTTGTCAGACAAATTGAACTTCCTTGTCACCAGACTACGATAAATTGCATAATCATGCTTTGATATTCAGTGTGGAAAATTGCGATACGATGTTCAATGGGCTTTGTACACAACCGAGTACCAAGCAGCTGTTGGACCAAACAAATAATTTGCAACAGGGGAATGCAACAAGTCTATTAGGAAACCGATTTTTGTGTATGTTGCATGAGTGTAAATCTACACGGCACAAAGAGGTTTAACCAGATATTGAAAAAAATCAAGCTAAAACATGTGTACGTGTGTTTCCATTACTGATGAAACCGTGCGAATAATTCAATATAATCAAAAAGATTACAATTTCACGTTTAATAGCTTTTACCAAGATGAGAAACCATTCAATCAGCCCAAAGATAATGGAAGAGTTACCAACGAAAAATGGGTTAACTACAACAAACACCCAATCAGTGGCAGTTCGGTTTATTAAACAAATCATCCACCGAGGGACTATTTTACTGCAGAAGCACATTTTTACTTTTTAAATTTCCAGGATTCGTGAATTGTTTGATGTAAAAACACACCAAAAAACATTTCTGTGAATAAAATATAACAACGCATACTTTAAAAAACTGTTGCTATAAAATTTAAATCTGTTGGTGTGAATTTATTTGACCTTAAAAGATACGTTATATTTGGCGGACACATTTGTTAAAAACCAATAAAACATAAATATGACAACCCATCCCAGTATTGTCGACATTTAAGAAACACAGACAACAACTTTACAAGCGTCATTGGGACGGCAGGAAAACAAAACCAGACAACGCCGGAAAGATCGCAACAGACGAATTTATCCCGATGACACCATTGACTCGAGGACCTATGCAGACAAAGTGAAAAATATGCGCAACGAACGTTTGCCGCCATTTCACCACGAGAATTGTTTTTCATACCCCGATGCATTCGCATCGTATGCACATTTACTACAGCTATAATTAATAAATGACTATATGACGTCATTTTTTTAAAATTGACATGAGTCTAGTTGCTGTTGTCAATTTGTTTATATCAATGAGAAAACAATAATAAGATAATGTTTTTGTCAGGTATAGCATGTGAGTACATTTTTGTTTAATCAAGGTACTATCTTAATAACATCAGTGACAGTACACTTTACTATTATAATATCGAAATATTAAAAATGTTTTCTTGTTTAACATGAACTGGCTGATTAGTTTTGACATGTTGACTCCCCCTACTCAGATATTGACAGTCATACGAGTCAATACCAATTTTAAATGCACTGACCTTAACCTAATTATCAATGGAAATGACAGCCTTTCTCTATTTCTTATACTAAACTCATGTGACCAGTAATCATTTTGTAGTGTGTTTTGTTCTACAAGAAATTTGGAAATATTTGATCGCTAATGAACAAATAACATGATTACCACTGCGCTTTTAGTCCTTATTGCTTTTAGAAGACATACCAAAGGCACCGGCTTTCCCCAAAGTCCATAGACTCCCCATATTTGACGCGGAGCCTTTAATTGAATTTCTTATTCCAAAACCGCGGCCTTTGAGGTTCTTATAAAATAAGTAAATCGTTGCGTCATTGTAAATTAGATTACTCAATTTACATTTTACATTACGATTTTTATTGGCAATTACCGCAACAAAAAGCTTTAAGAGGCATTGATAATCAAATAAGAGGCACTTTCAGGGCAAATAATTGAACATAGCTGCGTTGAATAAACGTCATCTTTACCAATTTAGAATGATGATGCAACATCACACTGAATGTGTAACGGTGAACTTTGCAGACATACTAAACGACAACGTCTTACATAAGATAAATGCATTTAAAAAAATGTAGATAACAAACATTTTACAGGAAAAATCAAATAAGTAAGGCCGCAACAAACTGATCAGTTGCTCGGTGGAAATCGACTCTCGAAACATTAGAGCGAACAAGCGAAATACAAATACCTTTAGGGCATGTTCGATTTAATCAGAGACGAGCGAAAAGCGCAGATAAAAATTGTCTTTATTAATTGAAAACTTCTGCTAAACGCATTTAAAGCTTCATATATTGCCAAACATTTCCTCTGTATGCAATCTGGCCCATCTTTTGACATTGAGTTGTGTAAAATTGTTAATACTAACTACTCTCACTTGTGTACATGTTTATCTCTGGCGTCGCCCATGCGCGACATTTCTTAGTCAAAAGAGTAACGTACATTAACTTCGTTATAAAAAGAAAAAACTCTGCAAATAAAGTTGGGTTGATCCTTATTAAGTATCTTAGTGCAAATAGTTATACAATCATTTTAAATAGTAATGATTGATTCGGTTTCAAAGATTCGCTTGGATGATATGGACATGGTATCAGCATTAGGACATAAATATCTAACGTTGGGTCTGAATTCGGGAAAAAAACACATTTAAATAATATTTTATTACATCTTTAGTTTTGTTTTTACTCATGGAAAAAATCTTCTGGCTTTCGGTCGGATCGAGTTGGAAAACTTGTTAAAACTTACGTTTAAAGTACGAGTGCATTAATTGTGTGTTCATATTTGTTATATGAAGTCATTTATTATTTGTGTCAAATATATGTCATGTGAGTAATGGAAAGCTTCGAGTTATAATTTGAAACGCGTTATGGTTGGACTGATCAATGTATGGCATTAACAAATAGATAAATACTTTTCATGTGTATTATCATTTATGTTTGGACTTCGTTGTCCAGAAATTATCAATGAAATGAATACATAGACACAACATTTATAGTGAGCAGTTCGGATAGTTTTAAAGAATATTTGTAATAATTCTATACAGCTACACGCACAATAAAAGAAGCAATATCTTTCCATGGAAAATACACTTACCGGTATTCAGATTTATGTCTTGTTGTAGATTTCCGAAGTGTCTAGGGACACAGTTTGCTCATGTAAGCAACACTGCAAGTATCCGTGCACATAGTTTGATCTCCACACGTTTACCGTTTATTGGATCACATCGACATGGTTGTATTTATCTTTAGTATTGTAATGCACACATTTGATGTGTGGAAATTACACAT
>VMBQ01013996.1:0-15421 GCA_007657795.1 Dreissena rostriformis | reverse complement strand
GACTGTCCCGCCGAGATCGGGACGTCTGGCATGTATGACAATAGGTGTACATTTAACAATCTGGAACCCCTGGGGTAAGCTTGGGGGATGGGGAGGGTCGGGGGGGGCAAATTTATGATACTGCTGCCTGTGGGCACGAACTGGTAGTGGCACGAAACGACCATAACTCGTTTTGGTCATTAGTCTTCTTTAGGTAATGGTCCACGACCAGTTTTGAGGTTTATTTGACGATTATTTTCACACATACAACAGGTAAATATTAAAAATAATACAATATTTACATAAATAAACACAAATGCCATAAGTTCGTCTTTGAAAGAATTAGAACTTCAAGCACACAGACAATGACAAATGAAGCGAATTCGGACAATTGTAATGTTACCAAAGCAATAGATATAACGGTTTTGTTTCTGTTGATTACAAGAGAAAATACACATAAATGAAATATGAATAAGCTTTGCAACACAGACAACATGGCTTGTAAATATACCCCTGTCCATTATGATATTATTCATCGAAGCTGTTGTTGTGATCGCTTTTTGTGCGAGAACAATTTACATCCGCACCGGTATTACTATAAACCGAATTCTGAACTATACCGAACAAGTTAGTATACAAAATCTACCAACATCCATGTAGAAATTGTAATTGTTCACAGCTCAAAGGAACATACTGACATGGCTAGTAACTCCTTGCTATTATGCGAACGTCAGCCAAAGATGGTCATAATGGTAATGAATGTAGAAAAAAAAGTGCATCAGAAAATTACATTGAGTTGCTATTTGGTTTATATTAAACATTGTGAAATGAAATAAACAGGAGATGTGTTTGTCAGAAACACAATGCCCCCTACTGCGCCGCTTTGATTTTTTTTACCTTTGACCTTGAAGGATGACCTTGACCTTTCACCACTCAAAATGTGCAGCTCCATGAGATACACATGCATGCCAAATAACAAGTTGCTATCTTCAATATTGCAAAAGTTATGACTTATGGGTAAAGTTTTCGGACGGACGGAGAGACAGACGGACAGACTGACGGACAGTTCAACTGCTATATGCCACCATACCGAGGGCATAAAAAATTAAAATGAATTATACTATGTTATATGACGTTTATTAATTGAATAAGGGTATACAAATAGAAGGCCCCATTCAGGTTGTGCGTGCATATGTGCGATTTTCCTCAAACTTTAATCAAATATTGATTTCCAAGTGCTGCAATGCATGTTGTCAATGTTGAGTAATTGCTTTATTTTAAGGAGCTACTGTCCTTTGATTAGAATGAAATATTAAAGCTTCTTTACGAAATTCTCTTATATTTTGCTGCTATTTTTAGTTTCCTTCTTCTCGTAAAGCGCAGGGCTCCTCTGGAGCATCGACGCACTGTGACTGTACAAGGCTGTTGTGAGGTTACAAAAGCAAGTGCAAGATAAAATCTGATGAAAACTGTGTTTGTGGTCTAATGCAGGGTGACCAGGCCTGCCTTGAAGCTGTTCAAGGACTGGGCTGTAGTGACTGCTACCGGCAGCTGCTTCTAAAGTCGGATTGCTGCTGGGAAGAAGGAGTGTCTATACAGATCTGTTCGACAGAAAGGGACCAAGAAGCATACATTTATACCTCTCTGTAGGGACAGAGTGGCTGGATGGAGGTACAGGTTGGCTGGTATTTCAATCAGGCAGTTGGTTATCCTGTACATCAGTACCAGTCGGGAGTCAGCACGACGTGTTTGTAGGGATGTGTTTGTAGGGATTGCCATTCTAGGGAGGCGATCATTTGGCTCGCTATGTTTGTTGCCCTGTAATCTCCCTTGAAAAGTCTGCAGCCCTGTGCTGTACTGCTTCTAGCTGGTTTATGTTTGCCGCAGTATATGGGTCCAATGCTGTCGATGCATACTCCAGGATCGGACGCACAAGAGCTTTGAAACATTGGGCCTTCACATCGGTCGGAAAGTTGCTGAGATTTCTTTACAAGAAGGCAAGAGAATTAATTGTTGGCTTTCTTGGAGACCTCATCAAAATGGCTGATCCAAAGCAGTTTTTCGTGAAGTGGTACCCCTAAGTATTTCCCACTTGTGACGTTTGCGAGTGAATGGCCGTGGAGCTCGTAGGTGATCATTATAGGATTACGTTTTTTTTGTGAAGTGGATAGTCTCACATTTGGAGGGGTTGAACTGCATTTGCCAATCTCTCTCCCACTGTTGTAGTTTTCTTAGGTTCTCTTGCAGGATGTCTGTATCTTCAGTCGAACGGATCTTACGATACATTAGGCTGTCATCTGCGAAGAGGCGTGTGGTGGAGGCTACTCTTCCTGGCATGTCATTGATATAAAGCAGGAAGAGCAGGGGGCCTAAGGCAGAGCCCTGGGGGACTCCCGATGCGACTGGTGCAGATGAGGTGTGGCCTTAAACAAGGACTTCCTGGCTGTTGTTGCTGAGGAAACTTGTGCTAGACTTCAGTAGGTCATTTCGGATCCCATAGTGGTACAGCTTGATGGCGAGTCGCTTGTGGGGTACCTTGTTGAAGGCTTTATTAAAGTCTTGTAGCACGGCATCGATCTGATCGCCGTCGTCCATGCTTGAGGCAATATCTTGTAGGGTAAGCACAAGCTGGCTGTCGCATGATCGTCTTTGTCTGACGCCATGCTGGCTGTCACTAAGTATACCATGGTGCTCGAGGTGCTTCATGACCTGACTATGGATGATATGCTCCATGGTTTTGATACAGACTGAGGTCAGGGATATTGGCCTGTAGTTTGCAGGAGCTGTGCGGTCGCCATTCTTGAAGATTGGGGTGACCATAGCGTGCTTCCATTCATCGGGCACTCGACCTTGCGTGAGGGAGGCTTGGAAAACTAGGGTCAGTGCAGTGACAATCTCACTGGCAAATTCCTTTATGAATCTTGATGGTAGTCCGTCTGGTCCTTGCGCCTTATGGGGATTGAGGTCAAACAAGAGTTTTCTGATGCCATTTGTGGGGATATCAAAGGGTTCTACCATGGGGTATGTAGCTGAATCCATTGTTGGGGTGTTGGAGAGGTCTTCTTCTGTGAAGACACTGCTGAAATGTTAGCTTGGTATTTCAGCTCTGCTCTAAGGGTCACTATGACCGACACCAATGTTTTTGAGGATTTATACCCCAGAACTTTCACATCTTTTGCTGCTAATGAAAGAATATAGCTTCTTTGGATTTTTGTCACTGGTGATGAGGATCCTCAAATAGCTGTTGTATGTTTTTTCATTCCTGTTGAGTGTCTTTGTGCAGCTGCGTATATTTGGTTAAATCCTCGGGCGAATTGAGCTTTTCGGTACGCTTTCTTGTTCCTCCTTGAGAGGAGTTTTACCTTCCTATGTAGCCATTATCGTCTATATTGTACCGGTTATTTATCTCTAATTGCTTCAGTGCATATTATCAATGTTTCGTGATTGGGTTAAATTTTTAGTAGTAACACACCTTTGTTTAAAATATTAAATATAAAAGCTTTCTTTTTCCGATACAGCACTCCTTCTAAAAAGAAGATTTTGTGCTGGCGTCTATTGGTTATGGGGTGAAAAACCTGTACAAAGGTGCTCAGTTGTGTGTTAATTAAACATTATTTACATTGTAAGTGTCTACTTGTGAATAAAGGGGACAGTGACAGGCCTCCTACATTTTGCATTCCCCATTTAGCTCCCTCAGGCGTAATCTAAAACACTACCCCGACTCCTGCCGTAAAACAGCCTTGCTTTGATAATGTCAACACATAAATACAGCTCCATTGTCTGGGACCCACACCTTTAAAAGGACATAGAGAAACCTATTTTTTTTTCCAAAAGTAGACAGCGAGATTTGTCACCGGTGACTACTCTAACAGAAAACAAGGCTGCGTCACAAGTATGCTAGAAGGCGTGATGTTCCATCCACTCCAGGAAAGAAGGAAGGTTTAGGGGCTGGTCTTGTCATTCCAAGACTCCCTATATCAAGTCTGTCAATCCAAACGTTAAGTTAAAACAAAAACTTTCCTTAATTATAATTCCGATAATATAGTCTGAATATACTCCATAAATAACTCAAAGTGTTTCGTGCCAATACAGTGCAAAAATTATTTCTTCCCTAGGACAATAATTGAGTTGAACAAACTCGAATATTGTGTAGTGCACGCTCAAAAAGCTGACAGCTTCGGGTCAACTGTCCTACAGTGGGATTATCACCATCTCTATCGTTGCGCCAACGCCGAAAGGCTCTGCAACGTACATATCAAGATCCAGATTCCGATGAGGCCCTCTAGGAACACTGAAAGCACTTCCTACAGAATGCGTTCTATTTCGCTGTTTAGTCATACAATTTTTTAAAAACTTATTAAACTCATATTCGGTATTCTATTGCATTATGATGCTTTGCGCATGTCACTAAGAATACTTCCGGTTAATTAACATTGTTTTCCTAATTAATTTTAGGCAATTAAAATGCAATTTGTATTTAATATTGCACACAGTTCACACTAAAATTGATAACGCAACGATCGTAGCTTGCATTTTCCACCAAACACGTACGATATAAATTATTGCACTAGTTAGTAACAACAAAATGGCGGATTTGACAGCTTCAGAAATTTGAGTCACATAATGTACATGTATCCTCATATGGTTATGTTGACTACCATCTGCGCCCAAAATACACATGAATTCATCGGAAACATATAGCTGAGACAAGCACCATGGCTGAAAGGTAAGGTTGCTGCGAGATAATCCTTTGTTTGTAATTAAGAACACGTTATAATTATAGCCATATACGCCTTTGATAAGAATTAGTATGATGTATGGTCCCGAATTGTACTGCACAACACTTTCCAAAACAAATCCATTGCCCTTATCACAATTATGCATAAGGTGAATAATTTGTGATGTTGCAGTGTTTAATTTTACAGCACATGCATTCCCCCGTTTGATTAGATGCTAGTTCAGTTTTTCCTCATCACTTTGGGACTGGTACCGGTACCTGTCAAATTGGGAAAATTAGCGTCGTTTTCATCCCAATGGGAAACTTTATTAATTATGCTGAAAACATTATAACATGTACAAATAATAAGTTGCATATCAACATTAAAGTGGTGAGAGATTTCCTGCAAAAGCCTGTTACTATTAACTAGTGCTGCAACAATACGCCAAAAACTATATTGCAATATATTGTCAGTTCAAAAACCCGTATTGCAATATATTGCAATATATTGCTTACTTGTACCAGAATTATAACTCGCCAGCTTATCACCAAAACCAACTTAATTACATGAACATAACCTTTGTATTATATGTTTAGGTTCTAGTTATATCCTATTGGCAATTCTAGCCTTATTTACAAAATGCATTATAAACACAATTAACTCTTATTTTGGCTTTACAAAGAATTTTGTTATAAATGAAAGATTAGTATTGTCATTTTGTCCATTGGATATTCCCATGAAACATTAAAAATGTTGAGCAATTGTGTGCTGTATACTGTATAGTGTATACAATAAATCTCTGGAACATTAACATTAATTGATTATAAATATGCTACAAGTACAATATGACTGTCATTACTGTTTTATTCAAACTGGTAAAGCATATTTATTACTCAGTTAACAAAATTGTGTGGTGCCGCTCTAAGTGCGAGAACAAATTGGATGTTCCGCCACAACATTTGACACCATCCTTACACCGCTTACAATATCCTACCCCTTCCTCGATCTCATTCGTTTCTCTCTTCTTTTTAAGACTTAAATATGCCCAAACAACACTTTTTCCCTTGGAATTGTCTATTAAGTCAAACTCTGCGTTCGTTTCGTCTGCCATTTTGAGAACTATTACAAAAGCCGACAAGAAGATTAATAACCCGAAAGAGAATTGTGGATGTTTAAAAGCCGGTTGTGTAACTTATCAGAATACTGTTACGTAATTTGTTTTGGATCATTATTACTTCTGTTTAAAATAACATTAATTTACATTTTTATAATGTAATTAATTGTTTTTTTTATCGTTTTTACATAAGCTTCATCTTAAATATAACAGTATGACACGCAAACGCAGATCTTGCGGACTCCCATGTAACAACGCTACTCCGTATACTAGACTTTTAAGAAAGCTAGTTTTACGTAACACATTTATTTTTTCTAAACACCGATTTGTTTTGTTTACTTTGATATTATTATTTTGGATGGATTTTCTGGGCGAAATGTGGATGATTTTTTGTAGAATTTTCGTACCGGTATGATGAAAATCGTATCGCAATACAATATGCGGATTGCGTATTGCGATATATACCGATATACCGGTATATTGTTGCAGCACTACTATTAACAGTAAACAATGAGTTCATTAGCTAAACACTCACTCACTGGAGCCATGCTTGAGAGTATCAACATTCACTGTCTAAATCAGGACTCAGAGCCTCAGGTTCTGTACAACAACCTGCCTGCAACTGAAGCAGGTTTGCTTCAATAGACTTGGTCGTAGATGGAACATTGTTATAATCAATGTTTGACAACTATGTACTGGACTTAATACTCAATACATGATCCTCATTTTTTTAAGTCAGAATTCTATAAATTTGGGAGTGATTATCATTGCCGGTAATTTGTCTGGCTCTTTCTTTTCATTTTAAACAGAAATTGTTAACATACTACTTAATAAGCAGGGGTCTTTCTGCCTATTTTGGGAAAAGGAGTCTAACCAAATTGGGAATTTTTTATCGACAAAATTGTCCATTTTGGAAATTTTTGCTTCGATGACACGGCTCATTTTGGGAAAACATTGTGAATTTATCATGCTTAAATAAGTCAGTGGTTTAACAAATAAATTTGTTCTTATTTGATATTTTTTCTTCTTTATATATACACATGCAATATTGGGCATGTTCAACGTTTATTCATTTCATATTTGAATGTATTTGATGTAGACTGAACTTTATCTGAGTCGCTAAAGGCTTCATTATGTCGCAGATGAAGGGAAGTCACTCTTTCGATATAAATTATGTTTACTTTTTACGATTTTGAAAAAAAAATAATTGGGAATTGGGAAATATGTAATCAAGATTCGATTGGGAACGGGTCCGTTTGCTTTGGGAATGCCTCCATTTTCAGGAGGCGCAGACAGTGCTGAAAAACCCTTGATAAGTAGTATTAGAGTATGGCTCCAAGGCACTGAATATGCTAACGATTGTTAATCAGTTATGCGTGAATAACCCAGTGTCACTATCAACGGAAAATTTCAGTGGTTTTGTGGCAGTTCATTTTCTTTGTTTTACGTAATAGATCAATCAGGCCCTACGGTTTATTCCTACACGATAAAATTGTGGCCAGTTTCTTAGGAGACTGTTGATGGCAACCTGGTACAATCCTTGTGGAAATTGTGCATTTCATTCTTAATATTGTCAAAAGATTTATTTCAACATGTAAAGCGTTTTAACAAATTATTATTGAATTAATTACAAACTATTGTTAATGTTTTGTTGCATTCTCAAAAGAAACACACCTCCGAATTGTAGTGTTATCGCATCTTTATCAAATTCAGGCTTCAAATTAACAATGCTCGTGTATTTTGTGTTGATCCTTTGTTCTGATAAAAGCGTGCGAAAATTATGCAGCATGTACAGCGTCACATCCTCCACATGGAAAGCGTTGGTGTATTGATTTTTATGTCCCCCAGTCTATACTGGGGGACATATTGTTTTTGTCCTGTCTGTTGGTTTGTTGGTTTGTTTGCACAAACTTTAACATTTGGCCATAACTTTTGCAATATTGAACATAGTAACTTCATATTTGACATGCATGTGTATCTCATGGAGCTGCACATTTTGAGTGGTGAAAGGTCAAGGTCATCCTTCAAGGTCAAAGTTCAAATATATGGGTAAAAATCGCTCAAAAGGGGACAAAGTGTTTCACAAACACATTTCTTGTTGTTTATATAAACACTGTGTAGCAAAGAGAACATTGAAATCTTTTAATTTCAGTTAAAACATTTTGTTGTTCATTTTTACAAAATTATATCCCTAATGTTTTGGAATAGACATTTCCTATAAATTAATTTCAAGATTCATTATTGAAACAGTTATATTATTGTATACAGTACTGATTTTACAGAAAATCCTGACAAAATTGGATTTAGTGTTTGGTGTTGTGAAAGCACATATAGTTTATACTGACCTCTATTGTGTAGACTGCGATGTTTTAACAAATTGATTAACATGGGGATATGCAACGCTTGGCAGATTTTTTTTCTGTGAATTGAGGATTTTTTATGTGAATTGGGATTTTTTATCCCCCGCCATAGGCGGAGGGATATTGTTTTGGTGTTGTCCGTCCTTCCGTCCGGCTGTTCGTCCGGCACTTTTGTGTCCCGAGCCATACATGTATCCTGGAAGTGCTTAGGCGGATTTCATTGAAACTTGGTATGAGTATATATATGGATAAGAGGATGATGCACGCCAAATGGCATTGTACACCATCTGTTAATAACGGAGTAATGGCCTTTTGTATCTTGAAAAAATGCTTTTTTCTGTGACAAAGCTTTAGTTAGGCGGGGGATATCAATTGAACGAATTTGCTTGTTTATTTTGAAATTGGAAAAAATGGTCAAATTGGGAATGGTGCTGTTTTACGGTACCTTGACTTGATACAGAGGAATAACGCCGTTGTTAATTGGCTTTTTTGCTGGGCTTTTAGGCACAAGGTTGTCACTGTTCTTGAATTTCTAAATCTGGGTAACCATGAGATTAAATTACAAAACATTATCATTTTATGCTTGTTTTAGGTCTGACTAAAATCACTTTATAGGAGGGATTTATATTCAGGGATTTTAATAACATCATTTTTGAGCATGCACATTTAGCTGGCTGTCAGGGTAAGGCAATTGTGATATTTTCACATTGTCTCAAATTCAGATTAGGAATAGTACAATTTTTCCATTACTAATGTCTGTCATAAAACAAGGAAAAATCCCGTTTGTAAGTATAACTATATAATAACCTAAGGAATATGATTGGCCTCCAGTAATTGATTTAAGTAATCCTGATGTCACTGGGTTATTTCTCATGCAGTTTGCGTGATTGTACAGTGCCAAGAAGTGATGCAGGTTGTGTAATAGGAAGTCTGTATTGATTCATTCACCTGTTGAGAAATTGACTAATTCATGTTAGTTTTTAAGTCTGTCTGCTTAATGAATCAAAGCGCTGAAGGCACTGAAGTTGTTCGCTGTTGTTGTCCTTGATTAGCTTGTGCGCATTGCACAGGCTAATCAGTGTGCACAGGCTAATCTTATTTGACACGCATTAAGCCCCGTTTTCCCTGAAAGCAGCGAATATGTACAGATTTTAATGATAAACACTAGACTGGCCAATGTCGTCTTACAAGCTGGTAAATACACTTACTCCAGGAGTAGAGCAGACGCTCCTAAGCCATGTAAGCATTCGTAGTCTGCAGTGCAGACAGGCAGCGGTTATCGTTCCTAGCATAGTGAGTTACGGTTCTTAGCGTAGCTAAGGCTTCTAAGCATATACTGGTTTGCAAAACTTGCTCTGTAACTTTAGTCGTGAGCTCACAACTAAAAACAGTAAGGAATGATTGTTAGCTACAGAATGTACAACTGGAATAAAGCAAGTGTGAAGTGAAAATAATTGAGTCTTGCTCTGGGAAAACAGGGCTTAATGCATATGCTGACTGCACAGGCCAATATAGGGCAACACTTTTGGCACATGCATTAAGCCCCATTTTCCAAGAGCAAGGTTCATATACTTTTTGATAAAGTAATTCATTAAAAAAAGCCAAGTATTCAATTTGTTCAATCCAAAGAGGTTAAATAAATTTAATCCCAGAACATCGTAGCTTATTTACATCATCAGGCCCTAAATTATTTTAGAATGTTAACATCATATACTTAGAAACAACAAATTTATGCTCATCAGGTAAACAGGACTGATATATGTGTCGTGTTCTGAGAAAACTGGGCATAATGCTTGTGCGTAAATTGTCATCCCAGATTAGCCTGTGTAGTCCGCACAGGCTAATCAGGGATGACAATTTTCGCTTTTGTGGAATTTTTCGTTTAAATGATGTCTCTTCTTAGTGAAAATCCAGTTAAGGCGGAGAGTGTTGTCCCTGATTAGCCTGTGCGGACTGCACAGGCTAATCTAGGATGACAATTTATGCACAAGCATTTTGCCCAGTTTTCTTAGAACGCAACACATATTTGTTTACAATTAATATCTAGTTGTATAATAGTACAGTAAAACCTGAGGTCACGGCCACATGAGCTAAGCGGCCAACCTGCCGTATGTGGCCAGTTCAGGTCCGCCCGTTCATTTCTGCTCTTTAAAAGTCCATCTTAAGCACTATTTTCTTGTATGCAGCCAGCGGCCAGTCTTCTTTGTCCAAACAACAAAATTTGACATGTGTATTACGGTGGCGTGACCCGATTACACGCTCTCGATAATCAGTACCAATCAACGAAATTGATCGAAATGGACATCTGCTGAAGGCCAGTAATTTTCACACCTTGATTAGGTGTCGTGGTTCAGTCGGGTTTGTTTACAAAGCTCAGAGTTTTCAACCTGCGACTCTGACATGACTGAATGGGATAAACCGGCAACCAAACTTTTAAATCAGGGTGGTGACCACAGTGAGGACGAGGAAGAGCAGTGTTTCAGTGTTAGTACACCAGTGTCTTTGGATGATGCTTGTGAGTGCATTCACAAACTGAAGGAGTTTGCGTTGCAAAATGGAAGTGAGGGCTCAAGGTTGCTATGGATTATGATGAGTTTTTAGTGGAGATGTGTGTTACAAAAACAACCAAACAAACGTCTATTAAAGATTTCTTTGTTCAGAAAATGATCTGAAAAAAATAATGCTTGCTAAAAGCAACTTGGAAAGAGAAGAAAAGCTTGTTATCTTTAAAAAAAAAAACTAAAAAAAACATCAATTTATCCTTGTTTTAACCCTAAATATTTTTTAACTTTTTTGTACAAGTTCATATGCTATAGAATAAATGTGTTATACATTAAATGTGCTACTTTATATTGGAATTAAAAGAATAAAACAGGATTGTATACCTTTTAATTTTGCTCAGCTGACCCTCAAATTCCTCAACTTGTGTTAAGCAGCCAACCTGTCGTATGCAGCCAGTTTGGGTATGTCCCTTCACTGGCTGCTTACCACAGGTTTTACTGTACCTTAAAGTAATTACAAAAGCTTTGCCCAGGGGTATGGCATTTCTATGCCCGACTTGCCAGACAACTTCATGAAGAAAAGTTATGGAAATCAACCATGAGAATAATTATAATTGCAATACACCAATCACGATTGACAAAACAATGCTTCTGGAAGCAATTCAGAAACATTTCACCAATTTTTGTTAAGACATTAGTGACCTCTGAATAAAAACATATTCAAAATAAGTAGTTATATTTCCACTTTGAGATGAAGGTCACAGGAAAAGTTAAAACAACCCCAGGTTAAAATGTCCGCCAGTTAAATAATCTCCAAAATGGTCATAGCTGTCACATTTAAAGCTGTGGTTTAAATTGTTTTGATGTGTAAAAACAAAAAGGACTGCTTTGTTTAAGTTTATTACATAATTTTTAGAATTAAGTTACTATAAATATGATCAGACAAAATTTAATTTTACTGTTCCTGATCGATATATTTATGAAGAAGTTGAATATTTTGTCAATTGTTAATTGATGACAATTTTAAATCTCTTAAATTCATTGAAACAATTGTTCAAAAAATGATATTCCACAATGAGGGGCCATTGATACTACTTCAGGGAGAGTACTCTGTTAGCTATTTTAAAGACTGTGTGTGTTTGTGTTTTTCAAAGTTTATAAAGTCTTTCTGTCCCTGATGCTACATTATGTGTGGACCACCAAGTGATTCCAAGCACTACTTACTTATTAACCCACTTGAAAGATGGAACAAATGTTGCATAACAGCTGCTATTTCCAGCTATTCAGTTTTATCGAAGTCTCTCATTTTATGTGACCAACAAACAAACTCACACGAGCTGGAGGTAAAATTGAAGGAAGCATTTCTACCTTTTGATCATCCACATTGGCACACTAACTTTTAAATGTGTAATGGTATAATTTACACCAGGGATTTCAATTGAAGCAGAATCCTGCTTTTTGATGCAAGCATTTTGCAATTTTGTCACTTTTGACTCCTCCAAATTATTTACTCTTGCATCATTTTGATGCAAATGTCACCATGAAAATAACATAAAATGTATTTTGTATTACACAAAATGATGCTTCTAATTTAAGCAAGCAAGTTATACAAAGCAACATTTGTAGAGCAATCAACAAATATCCAGAAACAAAATATCTACAACTAGACTTAAGTATTCTGACCCCTGAAAATTTCATTTTACCCCTGAACATTTCATTTGACCCCTTATAATTTCAACCATGGGGTCATTTGACTCCTGATTTTCAAAAGTTATTGAAATCCCTGTGTACATGTATGTTATAATTCCTTTATGTCAGCAACAGTTATTGGTGGATGTCAAGTAATTGTTGTTAGTTTAAATTCTCTTAAATTAGAAAATGTGCATAATTCTATTTGGCATTGATTTCTCCCACTGCACAATCATCTCAACAAATGTTGGTGAAATGCGATCTTTGTCAGCTTTGCCTAACAACTTAAGCCCTTTGCATGCTGGAAAATTTGTCGTCTGCTAAAATGTCCTCTGCTGAATTTCTAAAATCAGCATTTTCTTCATTTTTTTTTCAAAGAGTACTATCAGAATAGCAAACAGTTTGGATCCAGATGAGACGCCACGTTCTGTGGCGTCTCATCTGGATCCAAACTGTTTGCAAAGGCCTTCAAAATCCGGTTCCAGCACTTAAAGGGTTAGTCATACTGCAAATGATAGTGATGTGATTGCCATATACATAATTGTGATAAACGATTCCCAGCTCCAATGAAAATAGACAAAGCATCATATATTATGACAATAAAAAACCCTGAAATTTATGGTAAAATTGCTGATGATAGCAAGATTGTGAGCAAGATAAAATGGTTGATAAAATACGCCTTGTAGACAAGGAATATTGAAATCGTAATGTATTGAGTGTTATTGGAGGGTGGTGAGGTGTTCTAATTGAACATCTATATAACTGTATACAAATGTACTCATGTAGATGTTTGAATACATAAAATGTTTTTGTGGTGTTTGGACAGAAGATTTATTTTTTATTTGTTCATTGAAGTTGTGAATGGAAAAACTATTTCTATGAGAGAAAATAGAGTCAGAATGGTTGTTTGCCAATACAAATTGAATGTTTAGATTTACTGCGTAATAATTTGTTCTGAATCGCAATTCATGACACTGTAAATATATCAAGCAAATTGTGTAAAAATTGTTATCATGCGGCCATCTCTATAATCCATCACTGTTAAATATAGCTGTCATCAACATGTGTTAAAAACTTGAAATACTGGAAAGATTTCCGCACAATTTTCCTAAGAGAGCTCTTGACATACAATGAATGCGCTGTTAAAAACACAGTCATTGATATCCTCTTATGAAGAACACTTACATTTAGATCATGGTTTATTTGTGGTATTTGTGGAAAAATAAATAACACACTATTATGTGGAGTTTGAATAAGACATAAATCTTGGANCTTTTGCCCTGGCAATCCTCTGAAAATAAAAGGTGCACGCACAAACTGTATTGATGTCGAGAATTGAGTGTAAAACTGTTCTATCTATTAAGCCTTTTCATTAGAGATAAAATTGTTTCATGCAGTAAAACAGTGTTACAAAGACGCGGATATGTTTCCAATGTTCTGGTGGTATACTCAAATCAGCCAATGGAATAAATGAAGTGTATTCATTCGTACCTAGCCGCGGGAAATTTTATTTGAATTTTATTGGACACTTACAAAGGTCAGGTAAGGTGAAAAGCTGGCTAAATACAGCTTACGCCGAAAAAAACCTGTTTTGAGAACGCCAAACTATGCTAATCCATACCTAGATTCAGATTTAATAGTTTATTTACATCTCATCAACACAATATTACACATTACAGAGTATTACAATATTATCATATAACACGTGTGTTGCCCCTCAGCATTCTGAGCTATAAGAGATGTTATTGTTGTACAAATTATGTCATCCACTAAGCAGCCCCAACACAGAGAGCTGTTTACTGCTTGACACAACTTGCACAAAATACATCATAATATAAGTATAAAACACTGCCAATAACTATTTACACATATTGCTAAGAGTATTAATTCATTTTCTTTTCGTGAAGAACGATGACTTGTGACAATCCACACATAGATAGTGTATCATACGTATACTAATTACTGAGTTTGATCAAATTGGGCATTGCCTTAAAACCAAGCAGGTTCAACCTAGCAAATACCTATATGTATGCATCGATGACCTGCCAGTTATATCGCTATCTGGATATATCACGTTTGCGATCCCACGAACCGCCATTTAACGGAACTGAAAACTACTAACGCCCGAAAAATTAGTGTATGTAAAATATAATTTCTCAAATAAAATAAAATTATTTTTCTACCTTCCTACCCACCTGTAAAATCTAGGGTCGGTAAAGGGCAAACCAACAATATTTTAATTGTGGCCTTAATTACGATTAAAAACTATATTGAAACTATGTTGAAACCATTTGAATTATCCTTATGTTTTTCAAACTCTTGTTTGGCCAACATCAATTTTTGATTTTCAATGTTCAGTCTTTTCTTCTCAATTTCTAGTCTCTGTTCTTCGATGTGCAACCGTTTTTCTTCAATTTCAAGTCGTCTTTTCTCAACATTCAGCCGCTCTTGAGCGACATCCAATCGCTGTCCAGTGTACAAAGTGTTTGGTGTATCTTCATCATCCGATAAGGGACGTTTCTTTCCCTGGGTTCCTGGGGACGGTGATAGATTGGCGTAGGCAGCACTTTCTGCAAGATAAAACAATACTATTGCTGATTGTAGTTTGAGAGGCTGATTGAAGCACAGATATTAACCCTTTGCATGCTGGGAAATTTGTCGTCTGCTAAAATGTCGTCTGCTAAATTTCTAAAATTAGCATTTTCTTCGATTTTTTTTCAAAGAATACTATCAGAAAAACAAACAGTTTGGATCCTGATGAGACGCCACGTTCTGTGGCGTCTCATCTGGATCCAAACTGTTTGCAAAGGCCTTCAAAATCCGGTTCCAGCGCTCAAAGGGTTAATGGGATGTAGAAATTTATTGTTCATAATTTAGTAAAGTTAATTCACTTTCATAATTGCAAAATTATTTTGAGTTCAAGTAATGGATAATGTTGAGGATGATTATAAGAGGGCTCAATAGTGTATAATATGTATATCTGATATTGTGAGTGGCTTGCTATCCAAAGACACATGGAGCGTTGATATTGTGAGTGGCTTTACCAGAAGGTGACGGGGT
>VMBQ01013995.1:0-14733 GCA_007657795.1 Dreissena rostriformis | reverse complement strand
ACAATGAATTGGCAAAATGCATCACATTGTTTTGAGCAAGTACAAGAACAATGAACATCAAGAAAATGTGTTAAAGCGAGATCCAATACAGTGCAAGATTCCTAATTGTGTAGCACTATAAGCGTAATTTTAATGAAGTGCATATGAACAAACTGCCTAACGATGTTCAAAATGATTTATTACTGCACAGCTACTGACTGACCTAAATTATTTACAAACAATTATTTTATTATGTTTACCGATGTAAGCAAAAATAATCAAACAAATGTAGCAAAAAAATAGCACTGGAGCTCAAAAGAAATGTGAACAAGCAACATAAGCAAGAAAAAATACAGCGATATAACACCAGGTCCAAGTCTTATCAAAAATCTAATGACATGTTTAAGTTATGACTGAATTAAGTGTTAAACGAATTTATACTCCTTCAACTAATGTTAAGTAACATAAATTTGTCTTAAGACAGGATCCAAAATCATAATTGTGTAGCCTGAGGATATTTATTTGAACACTTTAAAAAAATGCACCAGAATTTCATAACCCTAGTCACATAAATGACTAAATATGAACATGAACTTTGCTGTTTCAGAAATAATAATTGTCCAAGTTCAAACATGCATGAATCTAAAGACAATCCTTTCTAATAAACTGATCCAAATATATCGCATGATGATTTATATTGCTTTGGATATTTATATATTGTATCTGTTAAATCAAAGATAACAATGACTCATTCAATTCTATGGAATTAACGACAATAATTTTGGTACGATGCATTTTAACAGCGTCACTCATTACCACACACTATAGTTACACCAATAATGCACATGTAATGAGTCTGAATTAGTTCTGCATTAGTCTTAGTTCGCACAGGCTGATCAGTGATGATACTTTCCGCTTTTATGGAATTTTTAGTTTAAAGGAAGTCTCTTCTAAATGGAAATCAAGTTTAGGCGGAAAGTATTTCCCCTGATTAACCTGTATGGACTTTCACTCACTTTACACACATACATTAAACCCTGTTTTCTCAGAGCAGGGCTCAAATCTATCGAAAAACATTGAAACATGGCAATGGAAAACTCCTCAGCACCATGAAAAGAATGGAGTTCTATGCGCGAAACTTTGCGTATACGAGTCACTGTCTGTGCGCAGTCGCCCGCTAGACGAGCGGTTACGTTCCACAGTTACCACGGGCATCTGCACGAGCTGCACTGGCGACTTGTCGTCCTTCAATGCTTGCGTGAGATTGAGAATCTGCGGAGAAATGGAAACTATATTTTGTATATATGTTATATTTTGTATTAAATGCTTTCATAAAGTTTATATAGAAATATCAGTAACTAAAAACTGATTTATCAATGTCTCTAACAAGGACAAGGCGTTTTAGAGGATGTGACATTTGTCCTAAAAGCAAAAGTTTGTTAGTGATGGGTGGTGGGAAACTACATTTGTTTGTAATTAAACTGTATATACAGAACAAAAGTTAATATTTAAAAGTAAGATGCAAAATGACAAGCCATTTTATGGCAACTTTTGACCTCCTAGTGTGACCTTGACCTTTGGGTGCACACAACACACCATCACCTCATGGAGGTCATTTGTGGCATGCTTTTCACAGTGCATAATGAATGACCAAGTAATTAACACTCCAAAAAGCTCTTTCCTGGGCCAATTTTGATAATTGACCTCTAATTAAAACCTCAACATTTGAGGAAGGGAGACAGGTGTAACACATCACACGGGTGTGTCCTGATGGTGGTAATTTGTGCCAAGTTACTTTAAAATTGTGTGATGAAACTTTTAGATATGGAGACAGCACAGGTATTACTTGCAACAAGTTGTCTCATGATAGTTTACCTTGACTTTTGGGGTGGGAAGACAGGTGTTACAAGCAACTTCTCGTCTTATGATGATTTATATTTATCAATTATCGATAACAGAAGCTATACACTGATTAACATCTTGTTGTTCACTTAACAAAACAAGGAAAAATAACACAGAAAATTGTTGATCTTATTCATTGCTTCACTGTGAAATGGAAACAGTATTATGACATTAAATATACCAGTGGAATTCTTAAATTGTATCCCATTAAAATGTAAAGGGAAAGACGAAAAGCAATATATAACAAGAAAACAGATTTGTGGTATTTGTGGCTATGTTGCTGAGGTATTTGTATAAGTGGATTTGTTGTGCGGGGGTATAAAAATATGTTATGCAGAAAGAGACAACAAAACATCTGTTTCAGTATGAAAGACACAGTTTTCCGTAACACTCAATTTCATAATGTATGTAGTTGATGTAATATGAAGTATTTTTAGTAACACGTAGCAATTTTGTGATAATAAAACCATTAGCCACCATGCTTGATCATCCAGCCATAGATCAAAATTAACAACCACCACATGTCACCGCAAAATACTTAAGTCTATCCTGTCAAACAGTCCTTTGAAACAAATTGATAATTTTTAAAAACATTATTAACATCAGATTGCTGTCATCGACCTCAAGCACATTCGTCTCAGTCTGTTGCCTGTCACAGTAACGATAAATAACCCAATTTAAATACATAGAAAACAATCTTCAAATTGTAATTGTTTGACACTTTCCCACTTTTATTGATTTTTTCTTTTAAGGGGGTCTCTTCTAAACAAAATTCCAGGGTAGGCGGGAAGTGTCGTCCCTGATAAGCCTGTGTGGACTGCACAGGCTAATCTGGGACGACACTTTACGCCCATTTAAGTCCAGTTTTCCCACAGCAAGGCTCATATCACTTGCATACCTGGCCCCTCATGACTGACATCTGCTTGTCGAAGGTTGATCTGTCGAATCCCTTATCAGTCTGAAATAAAACCATGCTATCCAATCATTTACTGCAATACGGTAAATATATGTTACAAATTCTTATCAGTCTGAAATAAAACCATGAAATCTGGCCATTTACCGCAATGCGGTACATATATGTTTCATATTTGGTACAATATATATATATATTTGTATAAGTCTGAAATAAAACCATAAAATCCCGTAGTGTTTGGTAAATAGTTTTATCAGTCTAAAATAAAACCACGATATCCCATCATTAACTGCGATGCTGTACATATTTGGTTCATATTTTTATCAGTCTGAAATAAAACCATGAAATCCAGTCATTAACTGCACTGCGGTACATATTTTGTACAATCTTTTATGATACTGTTACAGGGCAATACTGTTACAGAGCAACATATTTTGTTTTCCCATAAATGAAAATTTTTTTTTTTTTACATATTTTACCATACACATCAGGATTATTTTTAGACTGAAATGAGACACTGGCATAAATTTGTCCGGACATTAAAGCAGAAGGCAGTGCATGAACGAATTTCGTTGTCTAAAAAAACATCTTATGTAAGTGTAATCAAGTCAAACATTCATTATTGTCAACATAAACATATATATGGTAATTAAACATATAAATTATTTCTCAAACAATATTCCAGTAATTAAATTCATTCAATGTCACATTAAAAATCCATCAATCATACTTGATTCTGATTTGCAAATCTGAATTTAAATATTAATGTCCATTAACATTTGATTACGTCCAAGAAAGCGACCAATTAAAGCAAAACAAGGACTTGAACTATGCCAAGAATGTAACAAGAGTACTGATTTATTAAACAGAGGAAAAGATTTGAACTATGCCTAGAATGTAACAAGAGTACTGATTGATTAAACAGAGGAAAATACTTGAACTATGCCTAGAATGTAACAAGAGTACTGATTGATTGAACAGAGGAAAATACTTGCTCTATGCCAAGAATGAAACTAGAGTACGGATTGATTAAACAGAGGACTTGAAATTATGACACAATTAAAAACAACATGTCATCTGTCATATGAAGGGCGTCATGCGAAGATAGGTCTTATTCCATATGCACATATTACTATACCCTTAAGAGTTCACATAACCCTTTCCTGCTCAGATACGCACAGTGACTCATTTGAAGTACCTTAGAAAATCAAATTTTCTTTCTTTCTTACTAGATTCAAATTTTAAAGCCATCATTTTCAACCCAAAGATACTGACAAGCAGCCAACAGCATAAAACCTTTACAGATTGCGAGTTACTCCCAGGCTGTTATGGTTTTATGCTGAATGCATATGTGGCGTGTTCTGAGAAAACTGGGCAAAATGCTTGTGCGTAAAGTGTCATCCCAGATTAGCCTGTGCAGTCCGCACAGGCTAATCCGGGACGACACTTTCCGCCTAAACTGGATTTTTGCCAAGAAGAGAAATCCTTTAAACGAAAAATTCCATAAAAGCGGAAATTGTCGTCCCTGATTAGTCTGTGTGGACTGCACAGGCTAATCTGGGATGACAACTTACGCACAAGCATTTTGCCCAGTTTTCTCAGAACATGACACATATAGCAATTTTCACTCAGCTTATAAGTGGGAAAGGGTTAAATCCGTACATTTAACTGTTTATACCTTGAAAAGTTTGAACAAGTCATCACACAGCTCCTGTACAAAGTTCATATCCGAGAGCTGAGGCAGCACCTTGTCCTTAATCTCCTGGGAGAAGGGAACCTTGGCCTGGGGCAGCCACGCCCAGTGGTATGGGTCTGAAATGGAGGTGGGGGAGAAAAAGAAATCAGGCAGAGATAAATAATAGTACGGGTCTGAAACAGGTGGGAAAAAGAGGTGTGTACCGTATTTCGAAGTTTATCCCTTTGAGCGCTGGAACCGGATTTTGAAGGCCTTTGCAAACAGTTTGGATCCAGATGAGACGCCACAGAACGTGGCATCTCATCAGGATCCAAACTGTTTGCTATTCTGATAGTATTCTTTGGAAAAAAACGAAGAAAATGCTAATTTTAGAAATTCAGCAGACGACATTTTAGCAGATGATAAATTTCCCAGCATGCAAAGGGTTATGAGGTCCTTTTGCGTCTGAGGCTGTATTATGTGTGGACCTCAAGTGTGTCCCAACACTTTTACCTAATTAACTTACTAGACTCATTAAAGTTGGGAAGAATTTTGAATTATAGCTGCAATTTATAGCTATTTTTAGTTGTTACTGAAAGATTTTCAATTTTGTTGTGGTCTTGTGTTGTGGGGGGGAAGCCAGAGTACCCAGAGGAAACCCCACCTGTCCGGTATTGTGACTTCCAACCACACTCACATGCTTGCGGGAATGGGGATTGATCAACTCGTAATATAGAACGCCTTTGTACGTATGAGCCTGGCTCTGGGAAAATGGGGCTTAACCCAGATTAGCTTGTGCCATCTGCACAGGGTAATCAGGGACAACACTTTCCGCTTTCATGAAATGTTTCATTAATAGGAAGTATCTCTTATAAATGAAAATCCAATTTAGGCCGAAAATGTCATCCCTGCTTACAAAAATGCATTAAGCCCAGTTTTCCCAGAACAATGCTCATGCATACATCAGAAACACACTCTCAGCAAAAATGCCACTTACATGCCCTCCATTCATCAGGGTGTTTGTAAGGAAATGCGAGTCCGTTGTCAATGGCAGCTATGGAGATATCTGGATTGTCCACCATGCTCCAGTCACTGTCCTACAATCAACACAATTACTAGAAAAGTCACGGAAAAAAAGATTTTGTTCAAATGAGCCCCATTCTGGGAAAACTGGGCTTAATTCATGTGCTTAAAGTGTTGTCCCAGATTAGCAGGTGCAGTCCACACAGGCTAATCAGGGACTACACTTTCTGCATACAATAGAGTTTTGTTTAAAAAACACATTGTTTAAACAAAAAATTCCATTGAAGGGGAAAGTGTAATCCCCGATTAGCCTGTGCGGACTGCACAGGCTAATCTGGGAGGACACTTCATGCACATGCATTTAGCACTGTTTTCAATGAATGAGGCTCAAATTATTGTTCATTGCAACAATTGGCTTTAACCCTTTGCATGCTGGGAAATTTGTCATATGCTAAAATGTCGTCTGCTGAATTTCTTAGATCATCATTTTCTTCACTTTTTTTCAAAGACCACTATCAGAAAAGCAAACAGTTTGGATCGAGATGAGACGCCACGTTCTGTGGCATCTCATCTGGATCCAAACTGTTTGCAAAGGCCTTCAAAATCCGGTTCCAGCGCTCAAAGGGTTAAGCCTTCAATTTTAAACTAGAGCTTGTCACAGTACAAACAACGTATTAAAACATAGAATTTTCTTCAGCAAGATTTATTTTATTTGTTAAAAAAAACATTTGCATTTAGTCTCATTGCAAACTGGATAGGGGGCCAATTTGTAAAACAAACCATTCTGTCTATAGAAAACAAGAGGGTCATGATGGCTCTCAAATGCTCACCTGAGTCAAGGTACACTGATAAGCAACCAAGTTTTTTAATTGATAATATCAAGACAAACATTCACCAAGTTTTATCAAGATTGAGTCACAAATGTGGCTTCTTACATGGTAATATGGGCTTTCTAAGAATTGACATGATTACTTAATTATTGGACACACATGACAAATATTCAAACTTGCCCTAGATATTGTCAAGATAATTATTCTGACCAATTTGCATCAAGATTGAGTCATAGATGAGACTTCTAGAGTGGTAATAAGGTTTTTCTAAGACTTGACCTGGTGACATTGTTTTTTGGAAACACAAGACCCAGATACAAACTCAACCGCGATATTGTCAAGATGAAATTCTGACCACATTTTATCAAGAGTGGTAAAAAAGTTTTTCAACAATTTGATCTGGTGATCTAGTTTTTGAACGCACATGACCCAGATTCAAACTTGGTTGAGATATTGTCAAGATTAACATTCTGACCAAGTTTCATCAAGTCATAAATGTGGCTTCTAAAGTGGAATCAAGATTTTGTCAAAGATTTTACCTGCCGACCTTGTCTTCGACCAAATTTGAACAGGGCAGTTTTGTCAAGATAAAAGTTCTGACCAAGCAAGATTTTGTAACAAATTTGGCATCTAAGAAGGTAACAAGAGTTTGTCTAAGATTTGACATGGTGACCCAGTTTTTGGATGCACATAAACCACCAAGTTTCATCAAGATTAATACAATTGTGGCCTCCAGGGTGTTAACAAGCTTAACATTAAAGATGCACCCCGCACAACAAGTATAAAGGGTGATCAATTTTGCTAACCTTCGGCACTTCTTGCTAAGGTGAGCATTAAATCTTAATTTGATGCCACGTGCTTATTTGCAAATGGCAGTGTCAGCCCTTGTTTTAGGATTCTAGTTTTGGGCTTTAAAACATAGGTACCTGTTATAATTGTTTCATACTAATATTCACTACCATAAAATACAATTTAAAGTGTATATGTGGCGTGTTCTGAGAAAACTGGGCAAAATGCTTGTGCGTAAAGTGTCATCCCAGATTAGCCTGTGCAGTCCGCACAAGTTAATCAGGGATGACACTTTCCGCCTTAATTGGATTTTTGCTAAGAAGAGACTTCATTTAAACGAAAAATGTCATAAAAGCGAAAATTGTCGTCCCTGATTAGCCTGTGCGGACTGCACAGGCTAATCTGGGATGACAATTTACGCACAAGCATTTTGACCAGTTTTCTCAGAACACGCCAAATATTTCAACAGCTAATAAAGGATGTTATTGATAACTGGGCTAAAAATAAACTTCGCCTCAAAAATAATCAATCATCAAAGGTGCTATGAATATTTACACACCCCTTTAGCGTTGTCAGTGTCAACCTGGGCATGTTCATATTTTATCAACCAGTTGTCGTTACCACGATCTGAAAAAGAACACAGTCCATGTGAAAGAGAAAATGGATTACCCATGCAGTGTTCCATCTAGGCCTAAACCATTCACCTCTCAGATACAAACTTTGACGCATTTGTTGTCCCATAGAAAATCATCTTAAATATTTTAAGACCAGGGCCTTTTTCCTACTTGGAGAATGGCTGTTTTACACAATTTTTAACAAGACCTTGAAGGATGAACTTGACCTTGACCTTTCACCACTCAAAACGTNAGCAAAAATGCCACTTACATGCCCTCCATTCATCAGGGTGTTTGTAAGGAAATGCGAGTCCGTTGTCAATGGCAGCTATGGAGATATCTGGATTGTCCACCATGCTCCAGTCACTGTCCTACAATCAACACAATTACTAGAAAAGTCACGGAAAAAAAGATTTTGTTCAAATGAGCCCCATTCTGGGAAAACTGGGCTTAATTCATGTGCTTAAAGTGTTGTCCCAGATTAGCAGGTGCAGTCCACACAGGCTAATCAGGGACTACACTTTCTGCATACAATAGAGTTTTGTTTAAAAAACACATTGTTTAAACAAAAAATTCCATTGAAGGGGAAAGTGTAATCCCCGATTAGCCTGTGCGGACTGCACAGGCTAATCTGGGAGGACACTTCATGCACATGCATTTAGCACTGTTTTCAATGAATGAGGCTCAAATTATTGTTCATTGCAACAATTGGCTTTAACCCTTTGCATGCTGGGAAATTTGTCATATGCTAAAATGTCGTCTGCTGAATTTCTTAGATCATCATTTTCTTCACTTTTTTTCAAAGACCACTATCAGAAAAGCAAACAGTTTGGATCGAGATGAGACGCCACGTTCTGTGGCATCTCATCTGGATCCAAACTGTTTGCAAAGGCCTTCAAAATCCGGTTCCAGCGCTCAAAGGGTTAAGCCTTCAATTTTAAACTAGAGCTTGTCACAGTACAAACAACGTATTAAAACATAGAATTTTCTTCAGCAAGATTTATTTTATTTGTTAAAAAAAACATTTGCATTTAGTCTCATTGCAAACTGGATAGGGGGCCAATTTGTAAAACAAACCATTCTGTCTATAGAAAACAAGAGGGTCATGATGGCTCTCAAATGCTCACCTGAGTCAAGGTACACTGATAAGCAACCAAGTTTTTTAATTGATAATATCAAGACAAACATTCACCAAGTTTTATCAAGATTGAGTCACAAATGTGGCTTCTTACATGGTAATATGGGCTTTCTAAGAATTGACATGATTACTTAATTATTGGACACACATGACAAATATTCAAACTTGCCCTAGATATTGTCAAGATAATTATTCTGACCAATTTGCATCAAGATTGAGTCATAGATGAGACTTCTAGAGTGGTAATAAGGTTTTTCTAAGACTTGACCTGGTGACATTGTTTTTTGGAAACACAAGACCCAGATACAAACTCAACCGCGATATTGTCAAGATGAAATTCTGACCACATTTTATCAAGAGTGGTAAAAAAGTTTTTCAACAATTTGATCTGGTGATCTAGTTTTTGAACGCACATGACCCAGATTCAAACTTGGTTGAGATATTGTCAAGATTAACATTCTGACCAAGTTTCATCAAGTCATAAATGTGGCTTCTAAAGTGGAATCAAGATTTTGTCAAAGATTTTACCTGCCGACCTTGTCTTCGACCAAATTTGAACAGGGCAGTTTTGTCAAGATAAAAGTTCTGACCAAGCAAGATTTTGTAACAAATTTGGCATCTAAGAAGGTAACAAGAGTTTGTCTAAGATTTGACATGGTGACCCAGTTTTTGGATGCACATAAACCACCAAGTTTCATCAAGATTAATACAATTGTGGCCTCCAGGGTGTTAACAAGCTTAACATTAAAGATGCACCCCGCACAACAAGTATAAAGGGTGATCAATTTTGCTAACCTTCGGCACTTCTTGCTAAGGTGAGCATTAAATCTTAATTTGATGCCACGTGCTTATTTGCAAATGGCAGTGTCAGCCCTTGTTTTAGGATTCTAGTTTTGGGCTTTAAAACATAGGTACCTGTTATAATTGTTTCATACTAATATTCACTACCATAAAATACAATTTAAAGTGTATATGTGGCGTGTTCTGAGAAAACTGGGCAAAATGCTTGTGCGTAAAGTGTCATCCCAGATTAGCCTGTGCAGTCCGCACAAGTTAATCAGGGATGACACTTTCCGCCTTAATTGGATTTTTGCTAAGAAGAGACTTCATTTAAACGAAAAATGTCATAAAAGCGAAAATTGTCGTCCCTGATTAGCCTGTGCGGACTGCACAGGCTAATCTGGGATGACAATTTACGCACAAGCATTTTGACCAGTTTTCTCAGAACACGCCAAATATTTCAACAGCTAATAAAGGATGTTATTGATAACTGGGCTAAAAATAAACTTCGCCTCAAAAATAATCAATCATCAAAGGTGCTATGAATATTTACACACCCCTTTAGAGTTGTCAGTGCCAACCTGGGCTGTTTCATATTTTATCAACCAGTTGTCATTACCACGATCTGAAAAAGAACACAGTCCATGTGAAAGAGAAAATGGATTACCCATGCAGTGTTCCATCTAGGCCTAAACCCTTTACCTCTCAGATACGCACTTTGACGCATTTGTAGTCCCATAGAAAATCATCTTAACCCTTTGCATGCTGGGAAATTTGTCGTCTGCTAAAATATCGTCTGCTGAATTTCTAAAATTAGCATTTTCTTCGATTATTTTTTCAAAGAATACTATCAGAGTAGCAAACAGTTTGGATCCTGATGAGACGCCACGTTTTGTGGCGTCTCATCTGGATCCAAACTGTTTGAAAAGGCCTTCAAAATCCAGCGCTCAATTAAAAAAATTTAAAGGGTTAAGTATTAAGTTTAAGACCAGGGCCTTTTTCCTACTTGGAGAATGGCTGTTTTACAAAAAAATTAACAAGAGATGTGTTTGTCAGAAACATAATGCCCCCTAATGCGCCACTTTGATTCATTTTTGTTTTACCTTTGACCTTGAAGGATGAACTTGACCTTGACCTTTCACCACTCAAAATGTGCAGCTCCATGAGATACACATGCATGCCAAATATCAAGTTGCTATATGATCAATATTGCAAAAGTTATGATCACACTTTAAGATAGGTTAAAGTTTTGGACAGACAGACAGACAGAATGACAGACAGACAGACTGGCCAAAAACAATATACCCCCTTTTTTTTAAAGAGGGCATAAAAAGGAGGAAACTCATTTTTTCACAATTTTGAACAGCTTGCAACTCATTTAATCACAAAATGAGGGGACCAAAACCGCTACACAAAGATGTGAAAAAAGCCCTGAAGACCTTTCTAACTAGATTCAAGTTTTAAAGCCTTTATTTCCAACCCTTAGATACTGATGAGCGAGAAACAGCACAAAACCTGAACAGACTGCAAGTTACTTGCAGGCTGTTCTGGTTTTATGCTGGTTGCATATAGCCATTTTCACTTTGCTTCTAAGCGGGTAAGGGTTAACAGAAGGGCGGTGCACTATGCCATCCTGAGACCCTGCCCTGCCGCAACAAACCCCTGGCATTCCCCTTTATTGATCTGCCCTTTTTTTACAGCAACATAAAAGTTACTTAGCGGGATAAATGGATTGACGTGATAAATACAGTGGCGTTGACTGTCCGTAACGGTTACCATCCAGACTTCCACATCCAGTTCAAGCCTGTTTATTTATTTAAATACTGCCCTGCATGTGTCTCAAACAATGCCGTTGCTAAGATCATATAATATAAAATGCAGTGTAAAATATTTAAAGTGATTGCCAAAGAAAAATAAGAAATTCAGACAATTCACAAATGCAGGTTTAATATTAACAGAAATTAATTTGAACTCCCCCCCCCAAACCCCCACTTGTCACATTGGCTGTTATAATAAGGTAAGAACATTGCCTCATGCTTGCAAAAGTTCAAAGAAAATACCCCCGTGCCGAAGTAATGTCTTTGAATAGAAACGTATCCCACCATTCACTTCTTAACAGAACACAGGAGAGAAGCAATTATTGAAGAATTAACAGAATCATCATACGATCAACTCTTTCTAATCTACAATTTTAACAACAATTTTGAATATTATATTATAATAATTGCATTCAGAGCAGAGCATTTAAAAGAATTCACTTTTGTGCTAACCTAGCAGTCACACCACTATCACGTTATTAAAATAAATCCTCAATATATTTTTTTATTATTTTATATTCATACAAAATTGGAAAGTATACAGTATATATATATATGCCAAGCCCCTAAAGACACATGCTGTTACCTGTATTCCTTATAATGTAGTCTAGAACAACGAGGCGTTCAAACAAAGTCTGAAATTTGCGAGCCGTAGACTCGGGGATAGCCTCGTTATCAAAGCGTCTCAACCAATAGTCCGCATCCTTATACCCGTTAACAAACAGCTGGAACGACCCTTGCTGAAAAACACACAAACAACAACTGAAATAGTGAAATTTGCTCGAGGAATAATGAGAAAATTAACTTATAAATCAATGACCCTCCTTGAAAAACCAACAAACGACATTCATTGAAAGGGAGAAAACTTATGGTTGTATCTGCCTGAAAACTATAGTCAAAGTCATCTTTCTTTATCGATCATTTTGACTTATTGGTACATCTTTGTAAACAAAATATTGCTGTCAAAGCATTTTCTCAGAGAAAGATACAAAATAAATCGATTGACTTATTGTCAGTGGTATCCCCCTAAACTGTTTAGTTTTATTAACAGTTAAGCATAATTCTGAATGAACAAATATTGCTAAACCATTTTGTTGGTCTTGTACAATGTTGTTTGTGCAATATGAAGTTGTCAATTAGATCAAATCACCAAATCAAAAACAAGAGGGCCATGATGGCCCTGAATCGCTCACCTTTTACTAGAATTTGCCCGGTGACCTAATGTTTGACCCCAGATGACCCATATACGATCCTAAATCAGATATTATCAAGATAAACATTCTGACCATATTTCATTAAGATCAGATGAAAACTATGACTTCTATTGTCTACACAAGTTTTTCTATGATTTGACCTAGTGACCTAGTTTCTGACCCCAGATGACCCAAATACAATCCCAATCCAGATGCCATCAAGATAAACATTCTGACAAAGTTTCATAAAGATCTAATGGAAACTGTGACCTCTACACCAGGTTTTTCTATGATTTGACCTAGTGACCTACAGGGCCCTCAATCTGTAAAATTTACGGCCGAAATTCGGCCGCATACCCCCACCTGAAAAGTATACTTTTTTTTTTAGAGAGAAAGATGTGTCTCATGATTATTATATTTCAATTCTGATTTAATTTAATCTTGTCAAACATACTTAATTATAAAAAAAGCAATGAATATAGTGCAAACATGTACAAATGTAATAATTAGAGAGTAAGTAAAAGTCCCCCAAAAAGGGGAAACGCCGCGAAAATTCCCCCTGCTATGGGTAGCGACCCGCTTCCCCTAAAATGGATTGAGGGCCCTGACCTAGTTTTTGACCCCAGATGACCCAAATACAATCCCAACCCAGATTTCATCAAGATTAATATTCTGGCCAAATTTTATTAAGATTGGATGATTAAAACTGTGACCTCAACTGTCTACACAAGTTTTTTTCAGACTTTGACCTAGTGACCTAGTTTTTGACCCTAGATGACCCAAATTCGATTCCAACCCAGATTTTAACATGACAAACATTCTGACCATATTTCTTTAAGATCTGATGAAAACTGCGACCTCTATTGTCTATACAAGGTTTTTCTATTATTTGACCTAGTGACCTACTTTTTGACCCCAGATGACCCAAATACACTCCCAACCCAGATTTCATCAAGATAAACATTCTGACTAAATGTCATAAAGAATGGATGAAAACTGTGACCTCTATTGTCTACACAAGGTTTTTTTATTATTTGACCTTGTGACCTAGTTTTTGACCCCAGATGACCCAAATACAATCCCAACCCAGATTTTATAAAGATAAACATTCTGACCAAATTTCATAAAGATTGGATGAAAACTGTGACCTCTATTGTCTACACAAGGTTTTTCTATGATTTGACCTAGTGCCCTAGTTTTTGACCCCAGATGACCCAAATACAATCCCAACCCAGATTTCATCAAGATAAACATTCTGACCCAATTTCATAAAGATTGGATGAAAACTGTGACCTCTACTGTCTACACAAAAAGATTGTTGATGGACGGACGGACACACACACGCATGACGGACGCCGGACATCACATGATCACATAAGCTCACCATGTCACTTCGTGACAGGTGAGCTAAAAACAATTTATTGAGAAAATCAATCCTTGATTAAAAATCATCTGCTGGACAATTAAATCAATCCTTGATTAAAAATCATCTGCTGGACAAATGCTTGTTTAAACCTTTCCCACTCCGAAGCAAAGTAAAAATGTCTATATGCCACTAGCATTAAAGCAGAACAGCCTGCGAGTTACTCGCAAGCTGTTTAGGTTTTATGCTGTTTCCTGCTCATCAGTATCTAAGGGTTGAAAATTAAGCATATAAAACTTTAGTCTGGTAAGAAAAGTCTTTAATATAATTTGATTTTCTAAGGGAATACAAACGTGCCAGAACGCATATCTGAGCAGGAAAGGGTTTACTGTTAAGAATATTCCAGACTTGCTGGGTTCACTACAGTACTTTACCATGTTTTATGCGCAAACATGTATAACCCCACTCGTTTTTTAAATGCCAAAATACAGGAAAAAAACTTTTTCTAATAAACAAAACTGCTTAATCAGCCTTCAAATCGACAGCAATTTTACTATAACACAATCGGTTGATCAATTTTTAAATTAAAATTTGAGGGTGTAAAACTGTTCGCAATATATGGTTAAGTACGGTATATTCCTGACTGGTTGGGTTTACTATTACCTTTGGTGGGAGTCCTATTCTGTGAAAGTGTTTCCCGAGCTGTGGGAAGTTTTC
>VMBQ01013994.1:0-15469 GCA_007657795.1 Dreissena rostriformis | reverse complement strand
AAGATTTGAATCAATTACCTTTGGAAGCTTAATCTAATTCACTACCAGTACATCACTGAGGCTTAAAGGGACTGTAAACCACAAATGACGAAAAAAGAAAAGTTCTAAAATACTGTATTTTTTTACAATAATTAGTTTATATTGATTAAAATACCATGACTGATATATTACATTACTTGAAAAAGTTCATATTTTCAGTATATTCGGTAATAAAATTTTGCGATATGACGAAAGTACATCGCGAAAATAGGTGACATAAAAATATACACACTATAAAAAACGCAATTAGATTGATCATTTTATATATAAAATATATACAATTCACTACGCATGCACAATTTGCATTCCTGGGTTTACCAAGTGACGATGATGATCAATCTACTTGCGTTATTTATAGTTAACTTGTAGTTACCTGGTAAAAATAAACAAGAGATGTGTTTGTCAGAAACACAACCCTTGTAAAAAAATAACCCACTTTCATACCAAAACACACTTAAAGCAACATAAAACTGTGTTTTTTCTGAGTTTTTCTTAGTGGAAGTTGGTTTTTGCTATTAAAAGCGAGTTTTTTGTGCGCTAAACTGTGCTTAATTGAGTTTAAAGTTGGTTATTTTAAGAAAATAATCTCAAAGCGTTAAGGAAAACATTCTTAAAAGTGCTAATTTAAAGTAAATGTTTAAGTCCAAGGCCTGTAACTTTGCCAAAAATCATTGGACCAGAACTTAACTCAAATTTGGTCTGTAAGTTATGTCAGTAGACTTACACCCCAAAAATGAGGTTAATATCTGCAAGTGTTAACGAAAAAAACTCCGGAAACGGACGGACTGACGGACAAACAGACAGACAGTGCAACTTCTTCATGGTACCCTACCAGGGGCATAAAAACAATATTTTTCATATTAATATTCAGGAGGCCCAACCGTTCAATTGGCATGTTGCAGGCCGGTCAGTCATTTAGACGTGTAAGTTTATGCGTTTTACTTTTCACACTGTAATTATTTTACGTTGTACGATTTTGAGAATTTGACTTTTGTAGTGATGTTTTAAATGTGTTAATTTGTTAAATGTTAGTGTTTATCAATTCCAATTAACTTTACAGGAAGTGTTATTATATGTGTTGAATTATTCTGAGTACAAATTTCAACAAAATCTGTTAAAAAATAAGGGAGCTTTATTGATTTAAATACGTGTTGCGTTAGAAAAGTCTCCATTAGTGTATAAGCCTGCGTGAAAACACTTTAAATTTACAAAGATCAAATCTTAACTTATTAATACTGACATGTTTTAAATAAGGTTGAAATAACAATTTACAACAAAAATTGTACTTTTTTTATCTAGATAAATTGATTTGTTTTGGCATCCAATTTTGTATAAAGCAACCGCTATCTAGACTTTAATGAAGACAACAAACACTTTTCATCACCTACAATGTGAACCCAAAGATTGTAAAAGATTACATACCAATTCTGCGCATGAGTGGTTATTTTGTCTAATCATTACAATTCTATACATATGTAAACACATACACTTAACATATTTATGGTCCTCTCACTGACATTGTTTTAACAAATACTGTCAAAGCATTTATATTTGTCCAAATGAAATTTTGGGAACAAAATGACTTCAGAATGGACACGTAAATTCTTGGATTTCTGACTTTGGAAAAAAAATAGTGGAATTTGCGTCAGTCATTATATATATATATAATATATACACAATTATTTTGGGTTAGGATTTTCACACCTCATAACCTTTTACAAAAAATTAGTTGAGCCCACTCTAATGTAACAGACTCATTTAACCCTTTTCCGCTCAGAAGCAAAGTGAAATGGCTATATGCAAACAGCATAAAACCACTAACTCGCTGTTTTATGATCATTTTATGCTGTTTGCTTCTCATCAGTATTAAGAGTATCACGTTTAAACGGTCGCGTTTCGTGTTTTGCTCAAACACGTTTACAAAAACAGTAAACGTTTAAACGACAGTCAATATCAATAAAATAAATATTTGGGGTGCAAATAACGTAGCCGACTAGCCGTACGAAGTATATCGATGACGAACTGCGAAATCCGGGCACTTCCGAATTCAGCAGTAATGAATTTCTGATTGTTTAACGGATGGAATGGAAACTAACGGAAAATCTTCGCTACTTTCCGAAAATCTTACAACTTGGCAACGAAACAGTACATATGCCGCCATCTTGAAATATTTTAAGTGATTGATTAGCAAAGTAAAGCACTGTGGTAGCATGTTGATAAGCAATATTTTAACCAAATTATATATATTGATTACGTTTTTGCTAGTTAACTGGTTTTTCATGTTCTGCAGTCAAACGATATGCTCATTGTATTTCATGTGCAAAATACGTACATTTTTTTCGGAGTGTCGTTTTCGGATACAGTATTTTTCGTCGATTTTACATTATTGTCAACGTTCTTTAATTTTTTTTTATAGAATGACGAATACACATGTGGTGATACGGATGGTCTGGTTTATAATATTTTATGGTTTTAATATGNGTTAACCCATTTATGCCTAGTGGACTCTCCCATCCTTCTAAATTCGATCAATTTATTTCCAAAATTAGGGATGTCTAGTATATTTATTTCAATATTTAGAATATTTCTAACAGAAATTCCTTAAAGCAAATAGCGCAGACCCTGATGAGACGCCGCATCATGCGGCGTCTCATCTGGGTCTACGCTGTTTGCAAAGGCCTTTTTTGTAGACACTAGGCATAAATGGGTTAATGTGACATAGGACTACTCATTAAGTAAAATTTGTAAATAAATAAATATTCATTTTTTTTTTTTTAATGAAGAATGTTCTAAAATTCCAGCCCTATAAGATTGTTCATGTACAAAATACCCCCCCCCAGTCCGGAAAGGCCTTGACTTCATTTACCCAGGATATTCTGACTTACTTCTTGGACTGACGGAAGACTCTAAACATGATCTTGGTTGTTCCTTATTTTCCAATTTCTTCCTTGTATAGTAGAACTTTGAAACGATGAATGCAGTGGAATTGCTTCCTCTTGATTGTTACAGAATGGCGTACACAATAAATGTTAACACTTTCACATAAGGCTTACACTTAAGTATTTTCTGTGTAAAAAATTCATGAATATCTATTTCATGTTGTTTTCTTCAAGAAAAAAAAATTATATCCTTCGAGATAATCCTCTTGTCACAAGTTCATAAAATATATATGCTTTTTAAGTATCTTGATGAGACTTTTGTCATGTGTTCATGAAATAAAGGCTATTTTTTTTATCTAGATTAGACTTTGGTACTTCATGAATAATCTAGATCATAAATGGATAGTATGCATTGATAGTCAGTTCATGTACTACATGTATATAGAGCATGCATTGATAGTCAGTTTATGAAATATCTAGAGCATGTATTGATAGTCAGTTCATGAAATATCTAGAGAATGCATTGATAGTCAGTTCATGAACTATATAGAGTATGCATTGATAGTCAGTTCATGAAATATATAGAGCATGTATTGATAGTCAGTTCATGAAATATCTAGAGCATGTATTGATAGTCAGTTCATGAAATATATAGAGCATGCATTGATAGTCAGTTCATGAAATATCTAGACCATGCATTGATAGTCTGTTCATGAAATATATAGAGCATTCATTGATAGTCAGTTCATGAAATATATAGAGCATGCATTGATAGTCAGTTCATTAACTATATAGAGCATGCATTGATAGTCAGTTCATGTAATATCTAGATCATGCATTGATAGTCAGTTCATGAACTATATAGAGCATGCATTGATAGTCAGTTCATGAACTATATAGAGCATGCATTGATAGTCAGTTCATGAACTATATAGAGCATGCATTGATAGTCAGTCCATGTAATTTCTAGATCATGCATTGATAGTCAGTTCATGAACTATATAGAGCATGCATTGATAGTCAGTTCATGAACTATATAGAGCATGCATTGATAGTCAGTTCATGTAATATNTTTTCCTCAAGCTTTGGGCAAAGTAAGTGAAGGAAGTTATGAGCTTACCTCTGCAGCCTTGCCATTGTAGAGCCTGAAGTGGTTACATGCCTTCAAGTTGAGGGCCACAGCACTGTCTGGGTACTGCTGTAGATACACTGCTAGCACTTCCTGCAGAATAGACCCAAGTTTAAGTCACAAATACTCAATATTTTTCTTATATAATTCAATGTAAAAGCAACAAGTTTAAGCAAAATAAATGCAACATTTTGCACACATAACCCCCATAAAGGACAGTCTGAGCTGAATGGATTAATGTTATTAAAAAGATATGCCATGCATGAAACAAGAAAGAACTATAAACAAATCAAAATTAACTGTTGTGCGCCTTCTTTTGGTTTTTTAATGGAATGTAACCCGTTTCATTGCAATGTTTTACTAGTCTCTAGCTTTATCCCATTTCATTGATTTAGTAGTGAACACCTATGGTTACCATATAAATATCTCCAAAAGATCAAACCAGAACAACTGACTTAAGTGTAAAACAGGCATTTGAGTAAACTATGTTAATTTATTAACAGTCCTACACGACCCGATTATTTTGTATAATGTAATCTCAACAAAAGGTGCTTGCACACTGGATAAAGTATTATATTGTTTTTTGCAAAATGTCATTAACATAATATCTTTTATTTGAATTAATAAAGAAACGAACAAACAATAAAGTCTCAGTCTCTCACCTGTGACACATCATAATAGTCCAGTTTGTAGTAACATAATGCCACATACACGTTCAGAGCCAAGAAATCTCTGCAAAGGAAACAGGCGACAATACAGGTTTATCAGTGTTTATCAAGTGTTTATCAGTGTCCAATCGTATACAAGCATAGGCTGATACATCAGGGTAACCATGGCAATGGATTCAAATTATCACAAATTACAATACTAAAGTTCTGTTAAATTAAACTTTCAATGATTTAATTTGTTAGGATTATGAAATTCTATGAAACGGTCATGCATAAACAAGACAATAACATCAAGAAATTTGTAAAACAAAAGAGCAAAAAACTTTTTCTATATTGCCAATCTCAAGCTTTCTTAACATTAAATTCAATTTAATAAGTATATTATATACAAATCAATGTATACCGGACTACATTTTCCATAGCAAGGAAAAAAATACACTGTCTAAGTATTGAGGTTCATTTTTGCCAAGATGCCGTAAAGCAAAAGTTAGATTTTGTTGCACTGGTGTTTTAACTAACTTTCTTGGACATTGTCGAGTTTCAACAATCCACACAATTGGCAGAAATCAGTCACCAATGATGAAGTGCCAGTATGGATGGCCGATGTTAATCTGTTATGTGTGAACTCAGCATAAATGTGTTTCTTGATGCCTTTTTTCTTACACCTGATTCCAGTACAAAAACTAATTCTTCCTCACTTAACACTTTCTGCTTTTATTGTATTTTTATGTTTAAAGGTAGTCATTTCTTAGTGGAATTCCTAGGCTAATCTCTGAGGACACCAGCATTTAGCCCCGTTTTCCCAGAGCACAGCTCAAATATTGGCGTTCCAGTACCTGTTATCCAGGAGTATCCTCTTATATATGTCGATGGCCTCCTGGTAGTGGGACCTCAGGTAGTGTATGGAGGCCAGGGACAGCTGGTCCTCTATGATGTCCTGCAGCTGACCGTGGTAGCCCATCAGGCGCTTCTCATCGTTGAACTTGTGTGACAGGTGAAATAGCAGCCGGTTCTGCAGGCGGCTAGAGGGCGCTGCAAGGGGACGGACACATTGCAAGTGTGAGGTAGAGAATGATTAAGCATAGGCTGAGTACAAGTGAGCAGGAAACTCACCTGTTGACTACATAACATTGCAAGTGTTGGTGCATCAGAATAATTTAGAACAGACTAAGGTCTGAGGGGCATCCAGCGCACAGCAGCCTTTGCGCAGAGAGCCGGCTTGTCCATCAGACTACACTGCCAGAGTGCTGTCTAAGAGGATATTTCAGCACATGAGAAAGTGTGTGTATTTTGAAGTTTAAAATGGCCTTCCTGACCAGAGTCAGCATTATGTGAAGACCCGGAGTGTGTCCCACAATTCCTACCTACTATGCTTACTGGATTCATTTAAGATATTTTTTTTTAAAATTATAGCTGCAATTTCCAGCTATCTAGTTTAAACTGAAAGATATTCAATTTGGTGTGGTCTTACGCTGTGAGGAAAAACTGGAGTACCCGGAGGAAACCCACCGGCTGGTATGGTGATCACCCACGGAACTCACATGCGACGGAACAGGCATTGAACCCGGGTTGCCTAGGTGTGAAGCACCTGTATCAACTACTGTTCTAACCGGACAGCCGCAAATAAGAAAGTGTTCTGGATTTGGTATAAATATAAGATTGACTATATTTGCAAGAGTAGGGGTAAAGTGAATTTTTGTTCATAAAAGGTCTTGTTCTTGTTAATAGTAACTAGGCAACAGATCTGAGATACATGTATGTATGTATGTATGTATTTATTTGACCTTGCAGTCAAGGATAACCCATGAAAGTGCAAGCACTTATTTCCAATGGGGTCCTTTGGTTTTGCTGAAGAGACAGCGGGTATAAGAGACAGTTTTTGAGATGCAAGGAATCCGGGTGCGATACCCTAGCTCTTTGCGAATAGATCCCTTGGTTCTTTTACGTGCTCAGTGTAAAGCACCGATACACGCGAGAATTACCTGGGTTTCATACCAGTACATCTCTAGTTGGGTGGGAAACACTTGAAGCATTTCTGAAATTTCCAGTGCCCCGGCCAGGGATTGAACCCACGACCGCTGGAATGGTAGACCAGTGTTTTACCACTCGACTACCGACCACCCAATCTATCTTTGGATACTGTTGAACTCCCCTTTCGGGTATTATTAACAGATCGCGCTGTCAGTGCAAGAAAAAAAGATTTATACAATAATGTACAATAAAGTATTGACAGTGAGACGTCAAAGAAAGAAAGTAAGACTGAAACAAAGTTTGAAAGTGTTAGTATATGTATAGACAAGAGTTAAAATCAGTTTAAAAACACACTCTGCCACAACTAATTGTGTGAGATTTGGCTTACTGCCAGCTTGAAGGATTCAAGCGTTGGCAGGAGGACAATGTATGAAGGGAGGCTGTTCCATGCCACTTGTCTGTGTACAGAACACAATTGTTAAAACATCAATGTGAGGAAATATAATTAAATTATTTTTTTAGTTTTTTAACATCGACATGAAGTTTAAAAAAAAAAATGACTTTTTCGTGGACATGTCAATATGTGGATTTCTGATCTTGGATTAAAAAGGTGAGGAATTTTATAATGTGTGTTGGTCATTTTCTGATGTGTTTGTGGTAATTTCGTGGATTGGTCAACCCCAGAAATCAAAGAAAATTAATGTTTCACGAATAATAATGATTTTACAGTATATAACTTTTTTTTATAGGAATTAGGCTGTATGACAAACATTTTAAATATTGTCAGTTTGCCAATCTGTCGATATGTCTCTTTAAGCAGGAAACTTAAAATCAAAAGGATATAGAGATAGATATACTTATAAGTGGACAACAAAACAACACAATTATTGGCAGGGAGTTTTCTTAAGGGCAAATATACAAATCGTGATACAGCATCACAACAACAAAAAATGCACCCAAATTGGATAATGACCATACAGCATAGAAAAACAATGAGTACTAAAATAACTTGGATATTTTTTTCTGTGCTTTTTCTTATAATAAAATGTGTGATTCAAGTATTCATTATTCCCTAAAGAGTGGATGTGCATTTAATGAGCAATGTTAACCAGCAAGTATAACGTATGCCTATAAAAGAAGAGCTTTTCATAGAAATGACAAATACACCATCCCCCCCCAGCCCCAGCCCCAAGGATTGCAATGTAGCAAGTTGTAATAATCATGTCATAGACATTCTAATTGACAAATGCGCATAACCTCTTACCCGGTATTTATTTTTAAGGCACATAGCATAATTACACTTTAACGTTGGAAGTTTTATGTTTCAAATATCTTAAATGTCATTGCAAAGCAATATTGTTGTTGTTCAGAAATAATGCATTATTGTCACGCAATGATATTTATGTGACAAGAAATGATACATGTAAAAAGCTCATCAGACTTTGCATGAATACTATTCAAATTGTGAAGTAATAATGACATAATGAACAAATAATATCATTGCAAATAAATGATTTTTACAATGCAAAAAGTAACCGTGAAGAAATTACATTGTAAAACCAAGAAAATAAATACAAAGACCTGAAAGGCATTGTTTGTGAAGATCAGTAGATACATATTACCACATATACTTCTGTAACCACTTCTGAGAAGTTATAAGAATGTCAAAGGGAGGTAACAACATCTTTGAAGTTCAAATTTTTAACAACGTTGTTAAAGGGAGATAATCATTTCAAGAAAGTTATCATAAAATTGCTCAAGGTAGGTAACCACTTCTGAAAAGTTGTCAGAAGATTGTCAAAGGTAATAACCACTTCTAGAAGTTATCATTAAATTGTTCAAGGGATGTTATGACTCCTGATAAGTTATCATTAAATTGTTCAAGGGATGTAACAACTCCTGATAAGTTATCATTATATTGTTCACGGGCTGTAACCAATTTCTGTCAATGGATGTAAGCACTTCTGGGAAGTTATAATTATATTGTTATAGGGATGAAACCACTTCTGAGAAGTTATCATTATATTGTTCAAGGGATGTAACCACTTCTGGGAAGTTATCATTATATTGTTCAAGGGATGTAACCACTTCTGAGAAGTTATCATTATATTGTTCAAGGGATGTAACCACTTCTGAGAAGTTATCATTATACTGTTCAAGGGATGTAACCACTCCTGATAAGTTATTATTAAATTGTTCAATGGATGAAACCACTCCTAAGAAGTTATCATTATATTGTTCAAGGGAGGTAAGAAGTTCCTGAGAAGTTATCATTATATTGTTCAAGGGAGGTTACCACTCCTGAGAAGTTATCACTATATTGTTTGAGGGAAGTAACCACTTCTAAGAAGTTAAATCAGTGTTCAAGGGAGATTACCACTTCTGAGAAGTTATATAAATGTTCAAGGGAGGTAACCACTCCTGAGAAGTTATATCAGTGTTCAAGGGACATAACCACTCCTGAGAAGTTGTCAGTGTTCAAGGGACATAACTACTCGTGAGAAGTTATGTCCGTGTTCAAGGGAGGTAACCACTCCTGAGAAGTTATATCAGTGCTCAAGGGACATAACCACTCCTGAGAAGAATATCAGTGTTAAAGGGACGTAACCTCTCCTGAGAAGTAATATCAGTTTTCAAGGGAGGCAACAACGCCTGAAAAGTTTATCCGTGTTCAATAAAGGTTACCACTTCTGAGAAGTGAAAATAACATAGCCGACTAGCCATACGAAGTATACCGATGACGAACTGCGAAATCCAGATACTTGTGGTAAATCCGGGCACTACCCAATTTGGCAGTAATTTATTTCTGATTGGTTAGCGGATGGCACTGACATGAACAGTAACTAACGGAAAATCTTCGCAACTTTCCGAAAATCTTACAACTTGGCAATGAAACAGTTAATTTGACGCCATCTTGAAATATTTTAAGTGATTGATTAACAAAGTAAAGCACTGCGATCGCATGTTGAAAAGCAATATTTTAACTAAATTATATATTGAGTACGTTTTTGCTAGATCAATTGTTTTTCATGTTCTGCAGTCAAATGATAAGCACATTGTATTTCCTGTGCAAAATACGTACATTTTTTCGGAGTGTCGTTTTCGGATACAGTATTTTTTGTCGATTTTACATTATTTTCGATGTTCTCTAAATTGTTTTTATAGAATGAGGAATACACATGTGGTAAAACGGATGGTCTGGTTTATAATATTTTATGGTTTTAATATGACGTCCTTGCGGGAATGGGATATGCACTGAATTTAACTTCCGGAAATAATTACAACTTTCAGTTTAGAAATGCAATGGTACTGATGCTTTTAAAACGGACATAGGGATACCATTTTAACGGTAACGTTTCGTTTATTTCATTTTGTTTAAACGTTTAGAAAAATCTGTAAACATGATACCTTTATTACTCATAATGCACACAATGTATTTAATTACAATCTATTGTTAATCTAAAAGACGAAAACATGTCTTTAACCCTTTGCATGCTGGGAAATTTGTAGTCTGCTGAAATGTCGTCTGCTGAATTTCTAAAATCATTCTTTTCTTCACTTTTTTTCAAAGACCACTATCAGAATAGCAAACAGTTTGGATCCTGAAGAGATGCCACGTTCTGTGGCGTCTCATCTGGATCCAAACTGTTTGCAAAGGCCCTTAAAATTTGGTTCCAGCGCTTAAAGGGTTAAAAATACACTTACTCATTATGTACACGTTGTATTATATTGCAATCTATGGTTCATTTTAAAGAAAAAAACCTGTCTTTAAACAAGCATTATCTCATTATGTACACTATGTATCACATTACAATCTTTCAGTTATGTTAAAGATGAAAGCCATTATTTAACCGTACTCTACATCATTATGTGACCAGGTTTTTTTTTTTTGAGGTTGTGGGGNAGGGATACCAGAAGTCACTGCATCACTGAGAGCCAGACGCCTGAGGTGGTATGGGCATGTCGAGCGTGCCACCTCTTGCATCAATTCAATCTCGAAAATGGCCATCCCTGGTGCTAGAGGTAGAGGGAGACCAAGAAAATCGTGGTCTGACTGTATTAAGGATGACCTTCACACCTGTGGCATGGGAGACACAGACCCACAGAACAGAGGAGCGTGGAAATCAGGGGTTACACGCTCTAGCCGCCTGCTGCCTACCCCCAACTACTGGGACTAATCCCGCAGCAGATGACAAATAAACTCAGGATCAAGTAAAGTTAAGATCTTGAGAGGTTGCTTAGTCCTTTAGTCAAGTTCTCAAGAAGACGCTTTGATGCAACTTTGAAGTCACTCCCTGAACTTTTACTATGCCATTAGGTTTTTCCGATGTTTTTTCCGATTGAATTGTATCAGGCATAACATAAAGTGCATTCAAGATTCCGTAAATCAGAATGGTGGCTATGATAAAGATCTAGAGAGTCCTTCTTTGATAAAGATGTGTTACAATATTCAATGTATAACTAATAAGCTTTTTTGTTACAAAAACGGTTTCAACATTTTCGTTCTCAATTTTAATCATATGTTTTGAACTTCTTTCCTCGAATCAAGTTATGCAGTCCTTGTAAAAGTATTGCCCAAATATTTGTGTAGGATAAGTGCATGTCTGGGTGATCGCAGCTTGGCTCAATTCCATCCCGATTGGTTTTATAACGCAATTTGATTATCATACTTAATTTTATGACTTAAAGAGATTTAAATCTCTCGATGCATTTGATAATGATATCATGCAGTTTTAATTTAATAGAAATAAATTATATGCACTGGTAATGTTTTTGATGAATGGGGTAACGAAAGCATGCCGTTTAATTTGATCGGAATAAATTATATGCGCTGGTGATGTTAATATTGATGAAACTTGAGTTCAACTAATACAGTAATGTCAACACATAGTCGGAAATATTGAATGTCAAGTATTATCATTCATAGACAAATTGAAAGACTGACATATCATACCTGATACACATACAAAATCTAAAACTCTCAACAAACTTTGATAGTGCTTTGGAAAGCAGGAGAAAACAAGAGATATGTTTGTCAGAACCACAATGCCCCCTACTGCGCCGCTTTGATATTGTTTTTACCTTTAACCTTTAAGGATGACATTGACCTTTTACCACTCAAAATGTGCAGCTCCATGAGATACACATGCATACCAAATATGGCGGTTACATCTGACGCGACATAAAAGTTATGAACATTTTTCGAAACCTAAACGCAAAGTGTGACGGAATTTCAAAAGGACAGACGAAGAGACGGACAGTGCGATCACTATATGCCCACCTTCGGGGGCATAAAAATAAAAATGCCTTCCATAAGGAATATTTATTTTTTCAAAAAAGCCACAAGAAATCCATAAGATGTTCGTCGGATTTACCGCATCTAAAGTTCGTTAAGTGATCTAAAAAATATTTTTGTCTTGGGCCGCATGATTAATCTTGACCCTCATCCGACTTTTTAAAACCATATCTGTTGTTTTCTTTTCTATTAGTTCTATTTATGCACTAAGGAAGAATACTTTAATCGTAAGCAAGATTGTTTCTTTTCAAGAAAGATTAATTTCGTCATAGAGAACATTACTTGTTTCACAAAGATCAATTATTAACAGCGAAAGATTGATTCTTCTTTTTCTTCATTTTCGCATAATACATTTTATGTTCGTTAGTTCAGATGCTTCATCAGCAGTTGTCAAAGAATTAAACAGAATGGTCGATTTACTTTTCTAACATTAAAGTTGTCCTACATGTAAGCCAACCGTAAACAAATGTCGAGACGACGAGATAAAAAACTGGTGACATAAAGTAAATGAGAACACAAACTTGGTGTGTGACATATCAACTAGTCCAAACACACAGCGTTGCCAAGGCTGGGTAATTTATTGCGACAACTCGACCACGCAAATAAGTCATGACGCAGCAAAAAATATTCATCAGAAATTGTCAAATATTTACACCAACAAAGTTTGCAAATCGCGGATATGACCTCGTATGCTTTTATTTTATGTAGTAAATCACGAACTTTGTTTAGCCCTTTCCAACGCACCGGTCATGAGTGTCCCAATACATTTGATTGTTCAGTAACGTATTTTAGTGAGTTACTGACAGGTTTACATGTTATACGGCATATATTGTATTTACTCTATTGACAAACTACATATTGACTCAACTGTAATTGACTAATGATCAATAACAATTGAAACTGTCCACACAATTGTCAGTAGGGCAATGAAAAAAACAACAAAAAAACAATCAGGACAAGTTTTTTTAAAATTCTTTGCCATATGTAAGGGTTTACTATCTGATAATTTCTTTAAAATCCAAACAAATTTGTCATCTCTGTTTCTCTTTAGCTTATTATAATGATCACCTTAAAAAATATGTTTAAAGGGACTGTGAACCACGAGTGACGAAAAAAGAAAAGAAACCGCATTTGTTTTACAATTATTAGTTTATATTGATTAAAATATCACGACTGGTAAATAACATTAATTGAAAAGTTTATTTTTGTATTTTTACTTTTTTATTTATTTATTTATTTGTACTGGGTATGTCTACCATCGGGTAACTACCAGTTTACTATAAATAACGCAAGTAGATTGATCATCATCGTCACGTGGTAAACCCAGGAATGCAAATTGTGCATGCATAGTGAATTGTATATATTTTATATATAAAATGATCAATCTACTTGCGTTATTTCTAGTGTGTTTATCGTTATGTCACCTATTTTCGCGATGTACTTTCGATTTCACATCGCGAAATTTTATTACCGAATATACTGAAAATATGAATTTTTTTCAAGTTATGTTATATACCAGTCGTGGTATTTTAATCAATATAAACTTATAATTGTAAAAAATACGGTATTTTATAACTATCTTTTTTCGTCATTCGTGGTTTACAGTCCCTTTAAATGTGTTATTAATTACCCACCAAAAGATGATAATTTGACTAAGATAATGTATGCTGTTATATGACTAAAATGTTTTGCCTATGTGCATATAGTAAACACACTAGACAATTTCTAGTATTTTACTAAAACTGATTCGATACTTTCTTCTTGTCGCACGTATTAAGATTTTGTAGATTATAGTTCATATTGAAAACAGTCATATTTGACTGTGAACCTTGCAATGATTTGAATTACATAACATTCTAATAAAGGATTGCTTTATGGCTAAATAATGGGTTTACCTTTATATTTACCAACGTTGTTCTCACAGTAAAATATACAATTGAAAAGGCTTATTATGTCGAATCATGGTTAATGTATCTAGTCTCTATATTCAGTCTATTATATTCATTTCTTACAGTAATTCAAAACAACCTATTCATCTTTTTGTTCAGCCAGCAGGATCGGCAAGACTCGTTGAAATGCAAAAGGATGCATCAGTGTAACATGAAACACGCACAGTAAACAAATATAAGGAAATTAAAAACCGCTCACATGTTTCAATAGGCAAAACATTTGCCCGTCGATGTATAGTGGTTTAACTGGTGAATTAATGTTGTATACGGTAAAATGAGACTAAGAGTCTAAAGCTATCCGTTTAACACCAATCGAGTGTATAGTAAAGTTTTGTTCGAGGATTTCGCAATACTTGCAACGCACGATGGGTTGACTTACCCGAATGTTACTTTCTGAAATAAGTTGAAAAGAGTATGACGGAATCATGTAAGAAAAACATAATTCTTCACATAGTTTAAGCAACGAATTCATGAAAAAAATGGCATTTTTTGTAAGACAGTTTTGTATGGCGTCGGCACCGGATCGCGGACTTAACATGATTAAACATGAAAACAAAAACTTAAACCTATCCGACATTATACAATGTCATGGGACCTTTTTGTGTGATCCAGGCCTAAAAAACATGTAATTATACGATCTTTTTGGCAGACCCTGACCCAAAACTACATGTAATTATTAGGGATGGGACCTAATATCCGAATATTCGAATATTCGAAAATCGGCCGAATATTCGAATTCAAAATTCATATTCGAATATTCTATTTTAATGCAAAGATACTTCCAAAAAATATAAGTACATGTATAAACTCGCAGTTTTGGTTTCCATTATAAGTCATTGCTTTGATAACAGCTTCCATCGATGAACGAGATGATAATTGAAAGACGGGATGGTATACGGAAAGGGACCAATCGCCAATTTACTATCAATTCATAGTAATGCAATATGTACAAACTTTTTTTCTCGACATCAGTCGAAAATGAAAGTAAATGTATGTAAAACATTTACATATATTGATAAACAGTTAACAATCTGTGTTTTGACAGGTTTTTTAACCTCAGTGGTCAATTGTATAAACAGTGGTTAATATTAACTTAAGTAACTTGATTATCGCAGCTATTTGCATGGTTATGTTATCGCAATATAAGTGTATTTGTATAAACGATGGTTACTTAGTTGTAACCCAGCCATTGTCCAACATGGCCGCAATCTGGCACAAAAGAAATAAGCGAAAAACGGGCTTAAACTTTTAGTGACCGAGAGGTGGACGTTTTTAAGAACTTGATGAAAGAATTTTTTCATAAACTCAAAGCAAACCAAAGCGGCCACTCGTTACCTAATAGGTAATTAGTCAGAAACTTGGTTAAAGACTTTATTTAAAAACCCATTAAACCTCACAATCAACGACTATTTCGTAAAATATTTCGTAAAAAAAGTTAACCCATACAAAATCAGTATTCATAAAAGCAATAGCCAACATGTGAACGCTAAATGTGGTCTGGTAACATAGGTTTAACAAGATACAAAGTTACCAGACCA
>VMBQ01013992.1:0-15216 GCA_007657795.1 Dreissena rostriformis | reverse complement strand
TCTAGGTTCCATATAAAGCAAAGAAGGAAACCGACTCACTAGTCCGGACACCTGTCTATCCGTACATCATAAAGAAAATAGATCTCCAAATTATAACTTAATGTGCATTCATTACATTGAAGAAATATAGGCTACATGTTTCTCTGCCTTTCACAATAAACTGAACAATCAGTACAATCTCAATTTAACATGTGAGACTTATTATTATACATGTAATTATGTTGAACTTATCAAATAATCGTTGAATAAGACTACAAGCAGGTACGTCCCGTAATGATGTTTAATAATTATATAAATATGTATTATATTAATAATTATATATGATATTTATTTTAATATTTCTCCAATAACATATTGATGATTCGAACAATGCCAACAGGAGTAAAGTATTTTATTACATTGGTACACTATTATATGACAGAACAACGAATTTACGATCGCTATCTTTCTTAATCACAGAACGTTACAGTTCATGTATACAAACAGATACGGAAAACATAGGACATGATTGTGTTAACAATGGACATAAGGTTGGTATTCTATGATTTACAGACAGAACGTGCAGCAAATAAGCTGTTCTTAAGTTCTTTATGATATACTGATACATCTCAAGATACAGTTGCCTGAGAGGTTTCACGTTTGAACTATTCCAGTCATAATGCATGGACCATAAATACCTCCTCCTGAATGAAAACGTATTGCGGTTAAATTTGAAATTGCTGAATATCATAAGACATGAAGCCGTCAACATCAGAATCTTTTTTTGTGGTGCTGTGATTTATTTAAGAAAAACGTTGTTACGCAAAGTAAATAATCGACGTTGGAACATTCGTGAAGTGGTTTATATATTTCTGAATGAAATAAAGCAAAACCTGTGCTCGTAATATTAAGATAACTTAGTGTGGACGTTTATATATTGTTGGTAATAACATGGCGCTTGTCAACAAAGCGGTAATGTCCCGTTTACTTTTTATTTATATTAAAATTAACACATTATACTATATAACCGTCTTATATACGTCTTATAGTTCAATCGAATCAAAATAAATGCTTTTTTAAAAAATACATTTTATCAATTGGCACCACTTAAATTATTAAATTACTATCCGATACTTAACAAAGAACGTGTTTTTGTCCGTCGTTAATCACTTCCATATGGTATTTACAATAACATTATTTTGCTGATTGCTTTATTTTGCGTGCATTAACAAAAGATCTGTCGGTCAAATATGAACTAGCTTTCGAGTTGTCGTAGACAATTATTTGAAGTATTTAAAATGGTATCTTACTATGATTTGGCGATATCGCGCTATATTTAATTCCATTACAAAACTTTGACAAACACATATCACATATAATGCTTGAAGATTGTTTTTAAAGTTGTATATAATCGTGCAGAAGTACGCCCCCTCGGAGAATCGAGCGTATATTGCTTGTTCACGTTAGTCCCTATATTTGTCGGTCTGTCATTATACCAAATCATATAAGGACAGTAAGTAACAAGCCTTGACGTGTTAAAAATGTTATCTTTCCCAAATCACTACACATTATAATGTGTATGCAAATGATCAACCATTTTATGGCAGTAAGTATGGAGCCCTTATACATAGGTTCATGTGTATTGGTATGTGGTAAATGCTCCATGTGGTCAGTAGTTTGGTCTAGACATTCTGAATATTCAGCCAATTCAATCAGTATGCCAATTTTAAGGTCAAGCTGATATAAAGTTAATGAAAGCTGATTTCGTTGCAAGTGTTGTTCTTAACATTTTGTATAATGAGTACTCTAAATCTGAACGTTCTTCACACCCGTTACGTTATTTGAGTCGTTTATATTATTGTGTTACAGCGCCTTAGCATATTCATTATTATTGCGCCCATGTGTAGCAAACAAGTATTTATGGAATGTTTAACCTTTAACAGTTATTATAAATTGTACTGTAATTATTTTCAGACTTTATTTTAAACATATATTTTCGCATATGAATAAAAACACAATCAGACTGGTCGTCTGTATACAGATATTCACCTATTTTTCAGTAGACAAGGACTTTAAGTAGAATGGTTACGCTACTTAATTTTATGCACGCGTGATTGGTATGCAACCTATCAATGCACACAAAAATACATTAACGGTTTATTTCATTCTTACAGCGAATCAATCATACTAAACTTGAATAATCTTGTATAGATGGGATATTGAAGAGAAGTAATTTCAAAAATCGATTGCACACGGTAAACGGATATTAAAAAAAACTGCGTCTTCCCAATGCAGCACTAGGAAGGCATGATTATATCCGCATGATAAGTGCAGTAATTGGATCCTCTGAGACGATGTTTCCATACTTAAACCACCCTTAAAGTACGCATAACGCCTGTTAAACTCACGTGATGCTAGTACAGCATTGGCAAGAGCAATATGAATTATTATGTCCATATATTACCAGTTAAGAATCCAATACATCAGTGGATAACTTAAACGATAATTGCCTTCGTATTCTAAAGCATTTGTTCCATGTTCCTTTGGTTGATTTATACATAAGTGAACGAGTGTATAATATAATTTAATGTCATTCGAGCCGTAAAATTTGCCCGAGGTATGCCGACTTTGGCGAAAAGAATTAAATCACTGTTTATTGTCGTTTGTTGAAAAAAGGAAACTCGGAGTTGTATATTCTTGTTAAGTATACAATTTACCATTTGTAGCATACAAAGCTTCCGTTTTTCAAATGTCACGAAGAGGCATTTCAAAAGACAATGCATGTCTGCCCATACAATTTATCATGGAAGTGAGCATGTATTGTTTATTTAATAAACACATTTGTTGAATTATGATAAAACATATCAACAAAGGTTAAATGTGTTAACTAGGGATGGGACCGAATATCCGAATATTCGAATATTCGAAAATCGGACGAATATTCGAATCCAAAATTCATATTCGAATATTCTATTTTTATGCAAAGCTACTACCAAAAAAGTTATAAGTACACATACAAAGTCGTAGTTTTGGTTTAGTGCAGACGACTTTTCCGTGTAAGTCATTGTTTGGATAACAGCTGCCATCAATTAACGAGATGATAATTGGCAAACGGGAGGGTATAAGGGGAGGGACCAATCAATCAATTTACTCAGAGACGTAGATAAAATGTTATCTACGTCTCTGATTGACTTTTAATTAAGATTGATGCAATATGTAAAAACTATTTTCTGAAAATCAATCGAAAATGAAAGTTAATTTATGTGAAACATCAATGTGTATCGGATTTATAAGCATTCAATTTGTTTGATATAAAAATCTGTGTTTTGACAGGTTCTTTAACCTCAGGTGGTATAATACACAGTATCTTTGGACTTTATTAGGCCGCAGTTTGCTTTAACTTCGGTACGACACATCTAGTGATAGCAATTAGCGACCCCTATTATAAAACACCATGGTGTGATTGCCTGATTAAATCAATAATTTGCCGATAAGGTGTCAAAAACAACAATGACGCACTCGAGTAGCAAAGTGGGTTGTTAACAGGGGGCAATAAAGGGATTAGCGATGGTAAGTTAAAGCCAGACAGACATTGAAAAGCGAATTTTATTGTGAACTTATAGAACGTACGTCGTTGTTTTACGAATGTCGGAACACATTGTATCATATCGGAACGCCGGGACAATCGCCCGAAAAAGCGGAACTGTCCCTCCGTGACCGGTACGGCATGTAAGCAACTACAACTAAATTGCTTTATCCATATATTAATTAAATCAATTATTATCTAATCATAATTTAGGTACTCAAATATAAACCAATTAAAACGTCGTGGTTTTGAATTCCAGAAAGCGAAAGCAAAAGTATTACTATTATCGATTGGAAGTAATCCTAATCAANGTTGCATTCTTAAATATCGACTACACGGGAATTTCTGAATCATTTCGGAATGAAATAAAACAAAACCTGTACTCGTGATGTTTACATTACTTAGTGTGATTGTTTATATATTGTTGATACATAAAGTATCATGGACGGGGAATTGCAGCAAATTCGCTCTTGTAAACAAAGAGGTAATGTCTCGTTTGCGTTTTTTACGCCTTTATATTAATATTGATGCATATTATATTACCGTCGTATAGACAATACATTTGTCGGTCAAATATGATCTAGCTTTCTCGTTAACTGAAACAATTATGTGAAGTATGTTCAATTGCTTCTTGATATAATTTGACAAAATCGCGCTTGATTTAATTCAATTACAAACAGTTCACTCACACATATCACATAGCATCCTTTAAGAGTTTTTTTTAAGTTGTATATAATCGTGCAGTAATACGCCCCTTTGGAGAATCGAGCCTATATTGCTTGTTCATGTTGGTCCCTATATTTTTGTCGGTCTGTCATTATACTTAATCATGTAAGGGCAGTAGGTAACAAGCCTTGACGTGTTAAAAAGGTTATCTTGCCCATATTTTTTGTATGTCATTATCCCAAATCTTTTAAGGGTAGAAAGCAACACACCTTAGTTGGAGTGTTTAAAGGTTATCTTGCCCAAATCACTACAAATTCAAATGTGTATGTAAATGACAAACCATTTTCAGACAGTTAGTATGGAACCTTATACATAGTATCATGTTTAGTGGTATGTGGCAAGTGCTACATGTTGTCAGTTGTTTGGTGTAAACACTCTGAATATTCAGCCAATTCAATCAATATGCAAATTAAAAGGTCAAGCTGATAAAAAGTTAATGAGAACTGATTTCGTTGCACTTGTTATTCTTACAATTTTGTATAATGAGTACTCTGTTTCTGAACGTTCTTTAGAACCGTTACGTTATTTTAGTCATGTATAGTATTGTGTTACAGTGCCTTAGAATATTCATTATTATTGCGCCTATGTGTGGTAAACAAGTAGTTATGGAAGTCTTGAACCTTTAACGGTAATTATTTCCAGACTTTATTTTAAACATGTGTCCTCGCATATAACGAATAAAAAATCAAACTTGTCGTATATAAAACGATATTCATCGATTGTTTCAGTAGACAATGATTTTAAGAAGAATGGTTACGCTACTAAATTGAATGTACAAGTGATTCGTATGTAAACTATTAATGCACTCAAACATAAATAAATGGTTTATTTCATTCTTACAGACGAACCAAACATCATAAACTCTGACATGCTTTTACAGATGGGCTATTGTAGAAAAATTATTGCAAAATCGATTACACACGGTTAACGGACATTACACAACTGCATCTTGCCAATGCAGAATAAGGAAGGCATGAATTCTTTCGCAGGATGATTGCCTTAAGTGCGTCCTCTGAAACGATGTTTCTAATACTTTATCAACTCTTAAGAGTAAGCAAAACGTTTGTTAAACTCACGTGAGGATCGTATAGCATTGGCAAGTTCGATATGAATATTTATTTCAATATAATACCAGTTGAAAAAAATCATATGCATCAGGGAATAACACACACGCCATTGCCTACGTATTGAAAAACCGCTGTTCCATTTGCTTTTGCTGAATTATATATAAGTGAACGAGCGTATAATCTTATTTATTTTCGTACGAGAACTGTAATTTGCCCGAGGTTAGCCGACTTTGGCGAATATCGCGAATGGCCAATAGTACTGACTCATTTTTGTATTGTTGCATAAAGAACACTGAGAAATATATTCTTGTTAAGTACAAGACATTTTGCCATTTTGTAGCATGCAAAGCTTTAAAGATTCCAATGTCACATAGGAGCGGTTTAATTGACAATTTGATGCTGACCATACACTATATTATGACGGGATTATGCGTAAATATATTTGATAAATAAATTGTTTGAATTAAATAAAAACATATCCACAAAAGTTTTAATATATCAGGGATATTTTTTAAACATGCGAAAGAATGCAATGATATTGCAGCGGGCATGCAAACAGTTGCATTTATGCTTTATTGAGGTCACGATAAACGTCCATTCATAAAAAAAACTTATCAGAACTTGTACACGGTTTTTAAGAACTTCGAGATAGATTGCAAACTATGCACCGTATTTTCCCCATTTTGTTTGAAATGCTCGTCCTTTTGAAGTCATAATGCCGGAAAGCAATTCGGAAATTAAAATACATGTATATATGAAAAAATGAGAAATTGTTGGCTAAAACAATTATGCAGTTTTGCGTGTTCAACAGAAACAGCGTGCAACACCAGTGATGACAACAGTAGAGATTCTTTTATCTGCACTAGGTCCTTCGCGTAGACCTGGTGGCATTTATACAGCTCCGAACTTGTTTACTGTCCATAATTTATGTTTATTGATTTGGATCATTTGTTGCTATCGAAATTACAAGAACCCCATAGAAAACATTCAGTCGTCATGAATTGTTTAATAGCCATCATGATTATCGTGATCATATTATCGTTCTATTCCCCGAGAATCGTGTCTGCCTTGCAAATTAAGTGAAGGTCAGATTTGACATCGCAGTAAATTGACACATTATCATTTATGTCGTCATGACATGGCCCGAAACGATTATATAGGTCAGATTTGACAGTTCTTTATTGACAACATGTTCTTGCCATCGTATACGGTGTATCCATGACTAGTAACAATATAAACGTGCACATACTTTTTTTATATTTAACGTGAATTCCGCGTAAAAACTAGCATGCTTTCTAACTGCAAATCCTAAATACATGACCTAGTGATTTGATAATGTTCTCATAAAATTACTACCTATCAGTAATCTAGGCAGGGGTTCACATGGGCAGAGTGTGAAGTGTTTAGAAGGACAGTGTTACTTAGTTTAAACATATTTTATTTCACAAACAAACATGGTATCCATTTGCATAGCATTAAAAGTGACAACTGAGTACATTTGTTTCAAAAAAAGATAAGACGAAAGATCAAGATCTAATAGGGTTGTTCTCCATAACATGGAGACAGTGTTACTCTCACCCTATATTTAAACTATAAGAACGTCGCAAATTACTGAGTTGTTTATGATATCCTGTCGACTTTTATATGACAGATTAGGTTCCCATATGACATACAAACACTGATACGATATCTAAACGGGTTAACAACTGCGTCAAGTGCTGTAACGATTTTCTACGTTACAACAAGTAGATATACAATGCCACATACTTGCACCTTATGTTTATTTTTCTGGTTAAAAGTGTTTAACTGATACACACATATACCGCTTGCGTCTTCATATAGCAAAATACAATAGAGCCTATCTAAAGTACGGTTGCCTTAAACGCATTTCTTAATGTGTATTAGTGAAAAATAATGTAAAGCTCTGTGATGAACACGTGTCTACCATCGCTTTATTTGCGTGGCAAAACATTTAAAAAAAATAGACAAATTAAAAATGGACACAGCGGTGGGATATATTTTTAACGGATGAGACATGAAAATTGAAATTGTGGGACATACAAATGGAAGGGCCCCCAACCTGCCATTCGGATTAATATAAATCCATGCATAATGTATTTAACACAAAGTCTATAGTATATCATGTTTTTCAAATAATCATTTGAAGCACCGAACAACGGTAACTTCAACCTGTGATTTAAATTAGTCAACACCTTTTCTTCAATACTGCTGTTGGTAAGGTCTTGTAGTAGAGTACATGCGTGTTACGTCATCAATGGTTATTCGTGTATATTAGTAACTGCATACAACGTGTACTAAAATACAATATACTACAACAAAAGCTGAACCGGCAGGAATTTTATTTTAAGAACGATGTTTTGTATATAGGTTACATTTACACACGGCTTAAAACAGTCAAAATGACATTGTTAAAAGAATGTATTGTACCATTTAAGTGAATCATACCTAACATGACTAAAAAGACACCAATAAAAACACGTTTCGTTGATTAATTGGTAAATAATTAACGAACAACACACACTTTTTAATTATCTGACTTTTGTACATAAGGTCCGGAACATTTCAAATATTATGTTATGGAATAGAACATTTCCGACATGATAACATCATTTACGTATAAATAAATTGGAATCACGTAATATGAACACCATCTTATGTACACGCTATAACCCGATTTACTCTTTATACTAAATTGTTAATTGATTCAAAAACGATAATCTACACGTATGATGCTATGTGAGTTTTGGTCTTGTATTTTGTATTTTTAAATGACAACGAACCTTTTCCACCAAACATAAATTATTCATTGCTAATTATACGACATGTGTAACGTATTTTGTACTAGTACTAGTACGTGATAACAACTCATTCGATTGTTAGAAATGATAACTTTGGTCTTTTTTCTGCTTATTTACAGTGTTAACCGTGCGTCAATATTATCAAATTGTTGCATATTCTGTGTGATGACATGCTGCTCGTTTTATTGCAAACAATTTTCACAAGTTGGTCCCTTATCTGATATGAAGTTTGTTGTTTTGATTGAGCTATTTCCCGAGAGTTTTGTAACGTATTGTTCCATAATTTCATTATCGAATAAACCATTCGTATTCGAAGCAATTTCAGGATCAATGAGACCTTTATTTGGATGAAACATGAATAACAAAACAGAAAATATGTGTTTTTCTATTGTCCTTGAATACATCTAAAGTAAAGAAATGTTTTCAAAACAAACCCGTTGGGAATACATTTGTTTAAAAATCATTTACGTGTTAGTTGTCGATGTTGTTACGAGTAGACGTTGCAATCGTTTTTATTGATAATTTCCTGACACAAATAACTTATCTGAGTTGTTACACCACTTAAATCAGCCATTGTCCTGGTTAAAATCCTCGATGTGAGTAATGCATGTGCCTAGCATTATTAACAATATCCGTTTCTCTTAGACGGTGTAAGAAGCACCGTAAATGGTCGTAAATAGTCGAGTGAAAATAAATGCTGCTATCATTGTTCAGGTTTCTTCCTGTTATAGTAACATTTCATGGTCTACTTTTATAGGAGATTATATTTTCTAATTTCAGTTAGTCGTGTAAAGCCAATCATTTGTTTTGAAGGATTTTGCGTAGTGTTGACTTAATGCAATCAAGTAACTCGCAAATAAGCACATAACATCCCGGTAATACTTTAAATTATTATTCCTGCGCCCGAGCATATCTAAAGACTACAAGGTTATAAGGGAATTTGCTAGCTGTTTATTAGATCTTAAGTAAATATGCTTATATCTTGTCAGTTTCGTATAATAAACCTGGTCTTTATTTTGCTATATATGCTATTAAAATTTCTGATTGTAAGATTAATGTGTATTAGCTACACATTTATAAGTGTTATAGTTACCGTTGATTTGTGTAACTGAATTCCAAATACTTTTTAAATGCAGGACTATTTTAAACATTGGAGATAAGTGATCCTTATTGTACTTAAATATATCAAAACTTGGAATAAGATGTGCTTTAGTACTTTATGATATACTGATAAATCATTCGATACTGGTCCTTATCATTTGTTACTTCTCCATGTGAGTTTTCTCGTTTGAACTATTCAAGTCATTTATTATGGACCATAAATACTTCGCTTCTGAATTTAAACTCATTGGAGTGAAATGGGTAATTGCTGATAATCATAGCGGTTGATTTTATGGCGACCTTTTTTCCATAGAAGTATAACTAAGAATAGAAATTAAATTGTCAACAGCAGAGCAATATTGTGATGAATTAAATGTCATTGTTATGCGAAGTTAATTATCGTAGTTGAAACATTCGTAAAATGGTACACAATGTTATTGTTTTATAGGAACGGTTAACTTATCAGAGAGTTTTGCAATAGCGACTCATTGGTATGAAATAACTAGTTTAGAATGACTTAAAAAAACAACTCTCGGAATGTGTATACTACATAGTGTGATGTTTTTAGATATGGTTTTTGATATTATCGACTAATATTTGTCTGCGCTTTCGCTTATGTTCTCAATAACGGTAATCTTTTTACGTTTGGTTACGAGCATATATTAATATAAATACATTATAAGCATATATCAATGTATACTCATATAACATTATTATCAACTCTACAAAAAAGTTGTTTATATAGTTCAAAACTTGTAACATCAAACACATTAATAATTTATACATATAATACAAATAAATGAATGTATAGATTTTACAATTTCTACAGTCAAACAATTTAATAATTTTCGGATAATTGTAGATATCCACATTTGAATGACAAATAAACGGATATAAATATATTTGGTTAATACATATTTGTGATAAGGATGAAGTAAAAAAGAAAATCTGATTCTTATTGTCCATACACGATCAATGTGTGCGGCAATTCGATCACAACGATATGAACTTACGCATATAAGATGGTGTCAGCGAAATCCGACTGAAATATTTAAGTGTTGTCTGTATCATATACCACATCTGCTGAATTACTTGCTACATAGTGTTTGAGCTGTTAAGCGGTTTTAAAGCCATCACCCTAATGAGATAATACCATGACTTACGCAAACATACTAGATTGATTATAGAATAATAATGTTTGTTCCTTATTTATTTCCGTAAGAAACTATATAGAATATAGCATGGTATATACAATTTAATGATTTATTTGTCCTGTTTAAGACATAAGTTTACTACGTTCAATCACAGTTTTTTTAGCGCTGTATTTGTTCCAGAATTTAATTGTAACTTTATGTGTTTACTGCTATTGTATATATTGACACTAGACATAAATTTATTGAAATATGTGTGTATTGAAGACGATGAACATAAGAAGGAGACTTCTGTTGTGTTCTATATATCGTAACAGTAAACAAAAAGCAAGTCAATAAATTATGCATTCAATATTGAAACAATCGTGTATTTTAATCCGAAATGTCACACAGTACATACTATAAAATGCATACATGCAAAAGTTACAGATGTATGTCCGTAAAAAATCATAAATCCATATTGTGTTAATGGTAAGTAATGCAATACGTAATGCAAATGTATATACATTATAATTACAAAATTAAAGTTAAGATCCCGATTAAGAACATGTAAAAAATGAAACGATTCTTATACTAGAATTATATTGATTTGCTTGAAAATTGGACTGATGTATACGCTTCGATGCTGATCGAATACTCACCGAAACTGTACTATTCTCAGCGTTCTGCGAATAAGAACGATTGAGAAACCCAAAGTGACACGAACCTTATGTTATTATAATGGTTTATAAATGCGGCAGTACTATTATTTTATGTGAAGATTTATTATTATTAATGCGCATTGTTCATTTTGCGACACATATAAGTTGTGTAGTTGTTTAATTTTTATGTGTGTACCAAATACGCTTGAATAAATATTGAAACCTTCCTTGCAAATGATGTGGGAAGTTTTGCCCACAATAAGGGTTTGATAGTATTTACACACATACCTAAGCATTTGAATGCAAATACAAAGAATTGGGCACATTACCTGCCTTTAACAAAGTTCAAAGCCAGTTAAAAAGTAAGATGTCAAAAAAATCTATCGGAGTTTATAATAGACTGTGATTGTTTATTCACGTTATTGTTCTTATAATTTGGCCAATACTATCTTGAATGTCTTAACAATATCAACTGGACTGTATACGGGAACGCGACACACCTTGTTCCAGTTCAAATCCTATCTATTACATTCGAAGTCTTCGTGTACTCTAAACATCAGTTCTCAAACATATGGGTAAGCCATATGAACTCAATCTGAATTTTTAAATTTAATGTTATACAAGAATATTAAAAAATACCTTTGAATATTTATCGCATGACAAGTATTTATTTAATTTAGAAACACATTTTTCAAAGGCGCTTATTATAAGAAAACTCTGAAAAAATCGTATTGTAACATTTGACATCGTTACATACCATATGCATTGTTTTGTCTCATTATTTCTTAAACGGTTAAGTAACGTAAATCAATAATCTCAGGTAAATAAAGTAAATAATATCGATGGCATTCATTTTAATCTATATGCTTAAATTTAAATAAGGGTAGAACTGTACACTTAACGATATTGTTGACAAAAAAGTGAAACTACTCTGACCGGGATGAAATCTTAAAATATTACACAATCTGGATAAAGCATGAATGCCATTATTACTGAAAAAAAGATCGATTGAAAAACAATTGCGACTCTGCGCATTACAGAATACACATGCACGCAATACGTACAACACAAAAGTAATAAAACTGCGATTAACACAGACAAATTTCTTGTTCATTCGAAAGAATTCTTCATAATTGATTATATAACTCAGTTTCTAACCAATGTTAAAGACATATCAAGTTCATATAAGACGTATATAACTTGCCTTAAATAAAAAGACTAGCATGGTTTTATAAGTATTTCTCTCCTGATACTGTTTACGGAATTTGATTATTCCTATGTAGTATGCCCATCGTACTGCATGCCAACAATAATTAAGTCTTTTGATTTTGTATTTCACGTTTGTCTTTGCTGATGGTCAGCATGAATGAAGAGGGAACAGTTAAACGAATAATGCCTTATAAAAATGTTTCCAATAGAATGGAAATGCAAATTTGAAGATAAATTTAATATACTATTTCGTATATATTGTCGTTCACAGGAATAAATGGGTATTAAAAAAATGTCGACACATATATAATACAATGGATGCCCAGTATCGTTGGTAAATTGCGAAATATGAAAGTTTTTTTCGACAATATCACACAATTTTTAAGTTGAACAAATCATAAATGGAAATGTTTGCGACTAAGTGGCACCTGTTGAAAATCAAATGAAGAAACGAAAACATCCTGTATATTTTTCGTTTAATAGGATTTTGCCAGTTCGCTTTAAATTAGGAAAAAGGACGTTGCTGAACAGATACTATGCAAGCCTCATGCCAGTATGTAAAGTATTTTAAGTATTACCCCTATAATTAATCAGTAGGCATAAATCTATCACTCCGCTGCTCGCTTGTTTGTCCCAAGTGTTTACAGAAACTAGATTGGATTATGCAACAATGTGCCTTTGCTTACCACTCCACATATACAAATATAAAAACCCAGTCTTTAATAATGTTAAGACAACAACAAAACAGCCGTTTTGGTAGGCATTTTCTTCAAAATATAGCTAGAACATGTATCGAAGCCATGCCAATGGCTTAATTCAAGGGCACATCATTAAGAAACATGTGAATCACTGCGCTTGACAGTTGTTTCTTCACATCTGCACTTAATGGCGATTATTTTTATTTTAAGTTTTAATTCGAAAAAGTTGTAGAAGTCGTTCGCTCAATGACGTTATAACATGTTATGCTGACAGACGGACAAACATACCAACCAACCATTTAACGGACCGACCGAACGAAGTCGTTACTCCTATATATCTTATGTCAACCTGCGTTGGCTGGGGTATACAGGCAAGATAAGCGATTTATTTTACCTTTGTGAATATAAACGAAATGTTATTGCCGATGGCATGTGTAAAGCTGATTATAATAAAGCTGTCACTTTCTCGTTGATTTATTGCAGTTGAATTAAAAACTTCAAATCTATCGCAAACTATGTTTTGATCAAAATAACGAGGCATTCACAAGATACGTGTAGATATTTACATTCGACGTTTATTATAATTACATTTATTGAGGTATTTTGTATTATGTTCTATATATTGAACAATTCATATGTATTAGAACGCCAATGGGAATCTAGAAACCTCAGATAACCCGCGTGTGTGACTCAATCGCATACAATGTACTTTACAGAAAAATAGATGTTGAATAATTTGGAAACAATTAACCTATCATTGAAATCACTATATCTGATTTGGTTGATAAAACAATTAAATCAGCAATTGCCTTGATTTATTTCACGTTCATGATAAATGGCACTTTCATACTATTTTGCACTCGTCGTTCATATAACAAATACATTTTTTTTATGTATTGTCTTTGTCTATTCAAGAAACTCTCCCCTCAAACTGTAAGAATTCTACCAAATAGACGGCTTAAAAAAATATAGCATTAAAAATGATACCGTTTCATTCCTCTTTATTTTTGTTTAAAGATATTTTGTTTAAACAAAAATATCATTTTTTTTTGTGTTGATTTGAATTCCTGATTTACGTAGGACTATATCTAAATAAAAATCACATACTGATGTATTACCTTTATAGGATGAAAAATAGAAATATCGACGACCTATATAACTATTACACAGTAGAAATAAACTTCGATATAACAACAGGGTTTTTATAACAGCTTTGTTATTTATCAGAATTCGCACCTGGGAAATAAGGGCAAAGCAAAGAACGTTGAACAACATTTTTGAACATATTGTGAGATTAATAAAGTCTTTTACAAATTGCAACACAAACATCGCAAGTTTTATGATGTATATTAAAATTGCAACACAAAAATTGCAAGTCTTATGATGTCTATTACAAATTGCAACACAATTTTTTTTTGCAAGTTTTATGATATCTATTACAAATTGCAAAACAAAAATCGCAAGTCTTATGATGTCTTTTACAAATTGCAACACAAAAATCGCAAGTTTTATGATGTCTATTAAAAATTGCAACACAAAAATCGCAAGTTTTATGATGTATATTACAAATTGCAACACACAAATCGCAAAATTTATGATGTCTATTACAAATTGCAAGATTTATATCGTATCGTCATCTTGTCTATAAAACAACACATATCACGTCTTATGTGATTATTCACAATAAATATGTTTAGTTTATGATATCCTCTATTTCATTCAACTGACCTCTTGTCTATAAAACAACACATATCACGTCTTATGTGATTATTCACAATAAATACTGTTAGTTTATGATATCCACTATTTAATTCAACTGACCTCTTGTCTATAAAAGAACACATACATTGTATAACGTCTTATAAGATTATTCACAACAAATATTGTTACAAATAGAGGATGCGTATAATATAAAAACTATAACATGTTTTCGCGAGAATTTTTTTTTTCATGAAAAAAAACTCCCATATATTTCCTTTAAAATATAATGTTGAAAAAAAACGTCAGATAATTAAAAAATACAAAAACAATAGTGAGATACTTCATAAGCTTATCTGATTCTTTTCATCAAACAATGCCAAAATGTCAAAAATACTTCCGATTATTGTTTCATGAAAATAGCCAAATGATTCCTGAACACATCTTTTTTTGATTCACAAAAACAGCAATCTTTTAATTTTAAACTGTTCGCTAAGACCTTATTCTTTGCTAAAACTCGCAAGGATCATGTTTTTTTTTC
>VMBQ01013990.1:0-16723 GCA_007657795.1 Dreissena rostriformis | reverse complement strand
TTAAGGGTGTGTTGAACACAGATAACCTGAATTAAAGGACATGTTGAGCACAGATAACCTGAATTTAAGGGTGTGTTGAGCACAGAGAACCTGCATTTAAGGGTGTGTTGAACACAGATATTCTGCATTTAAGGATATGTTGAGCACAGATAACCTTTATATACATTAAGGGCGAGTTGAGCACAGAGAACCTGTATTTACGGGTATGTTGAGCACAGAAAACATGTATTCAAGGGTGTGTTAATCAAAGATAACCTGTAATTAAGAGTGTGTTGAGCACAGATAACCTGTATTTAAGGGTGTGTTGAGCACATACAACTAGTATTTAAGGGTGCGTTGAGCACAGATAACCTGTAATTAAGGGTGTGTTTAACACAGGGAACCTGTATTTAAGAGTGTGTTGAACACATGGAACCTGTATTTAAGGCTGCGTTGAGCACATACAATTAAAACCACTTTCATGATTATTGTCCGTGTTTGCGTTCAATTGTCAATGATGAATTAATTAAAAAAACGCATTTAGGTTATTGTTCTGTTCTCTTAAAAGTTTGCAGAAGTTCTTAATTTTCAAACACCAGAAACATAAATATCGCCTTTCTGCAATATATTAATGAGGAAAATCAATGAATCCGAGGATTCAACATAGTTGACTGTTATGTAGTATTTGGTTCACCCTTGGTCTATTATTGAACCCATCAACTGGTGTTCATGTCTGTTTTTTTGCTATTCATTAGAGATGTCTATTAGAAACACTTCCTGAAAACGCGTACTTGTGCACACAAATTAAAGGACTGCAAATTCAATTAAAAGGTTTTGTTGTTTCGCGTTTTCTACAGGAATGTTCGTGCATTTGGGGATGATAAATGTTTGATTAGCCCTGGTCATTGCATACGTTAATATTATATGACGCGCCACTCTACTAAGTTATCACACGTTTTTATAACAAAGAGTTGACATCAAAAAGTGTTAATTCATGTGTAATATAAATACGGAAGGAGTTTGGTACTGTCTCAGTTTAGTATTTAAAACAGTCATGGTTATAATTGAACTAAATGTTAAATGGTTATCATTAATAATGATATATACACTAAGAGACAAATTACAGAGTTGTTGTTTAAACACATACATTCGTGAGACACATAATACAAATATCGGTGAGTTAATTAATCTTGTGCTGTAAGCTTGTATTGAAGGTAGGATCGTACACTCTGCTAAGCCTACGGTGGAACCTACCTCGTGGTAATCGGCAGATTTCAGTGTATATGTCCGTCTAAGAATACGGGAACCTTGGTTGTTTTTTTGTTTAGACACGTCGATAGCAATAGCATGCCATACGTGATAACGGCTGCGAACTTTAATGTCTAGTTAAATCCTTCTATACCCCCTACCCCCGAACCAGTGTGTAATATTCATTGTATACTGACACTCCAGCAACATGTTTCAATGCATACTTGCTTCCCTATTTTTCATGTAGACATTAATGGTACCATTGTTGCGGTAGATAGATTACTAAGCGCCTCATGAGATCTTCTGAAAGCTCACAGAGAGGGAATCGAACTCGGAACCGTTTTGTGGACATGCTCCTCCACGCTGTCGGCAACACTCTCTCCGATTAAAACACTTAACAGTTATAACGAGTCAACTAACCGTTGGTTCTAGACCGGCTGCACACCTTTCACCAAACGTACATAAAAAGGTAGGTTTGTAAATTGATGACACAGATTTGACTGGTTCCGAGCAATGCTCTAATCAATACATGCCACCATTAAATAGCTAAGGATGATGGTCTTTTCAAATATAATTGTTATTATGGATTATTGTAAATCGGCATTTTCTATTTTCTTTAAAAACTTAAATGCAAATCATAATGTTAAGTGGCACTTTGTAAAACCATATTCTGATGTTTATTAATTATAAACAAATTTAAAACTGAAAGTACATCTAGATCTGGAAAGTGTGTTAATTGAATGTATACCTATAACCTTCGAGTGCAGTGGTTTTGCCAGAGGCTACACGCAACTATTCTATTAATCATGCGATTTTCGGTGTTTGCCGTGTTGGAATTTCCAATCAAATTTCCTACCTAAAGTCTTAAGTGCATTTCTATGTATTCGATGTCGCATATGTCAATGAACAAAATACTTTTTTTATTTGGTTAGGATTATACCATATCTGAAGTGAAAACATGAGCTATATTGGTATGTATTAGTGAAATAAGTAAGTGATATTTATTTTTATTTTTAGAATGTATGTTATTTATCATTACCTAATGTATGAAACATGTGCGTTATATTCGTGTACTCGAGTTAAGTTAATTAAAAAAGTACAATTTAATAAAACTGATGTATTCGATAAAATAATACAAATGTTGTATGATTCAATCATTTTAAGTACACACACAAGTATATCGTTTAAGTGTTTTCTAATATATGCATTTATCCGCGCTTCACAAAAAAATTAACACACTAACACTTACTGAATGGGTTTGATAATATTAAAAAATAAATAAACTGTATTTGTCTTTGAACCGCAACTATAGTTTGAAAACAAACTTTGAAAAAAGAACAAGAATACTGAAGAAAAGAAAGTAGAGGATGATGACTGACAAAACAACACTCAGGTTAAGTAAGTGAAAAAAAAGAACAATATCGGTGTAGGGTCAAGTACTTTTAATCTTAAGGTTTGAGAATTGTAATTCGACATTTTGATTTTCTATTCTTCGCATATTTTCTATCGCCATGATATTCTGCATGGTATTCAGAAAACCAGAAAAATACCAATCTCTAGTCACTGCTCACCTACACATCGATATTCATAATAAGATAGTTCATATATAAAATAGTTGTGCAAACGTATGTTTAAATATGTGACAATGGTGGGTACTTATAGCGTAACAAACACTATGTATTTATGGTACAAACACAGATCAGTAAGGAAAATCTCACCTAAACATTTGAATTTAAAATACGTTTTTTATATCGTGTGAGTAATACATGGACTTGTTTATTTCTGTTCAATGTTATCTAATTTATGTTTTAAAAATACTATACTTTTTAAATAGTCTGAACTAATAACAATGACACAATAAAATAAAAGTTGATTAAACAAGTTTGTCCGACGAGGTAATTGAACCTGTATCAGGACGTAAGCGGACACAGATCATCCACGCCGTCGGTAACGCTGTCTTTAATAAGAACCACCGGGCTTTACAAAGTGCTATGTCTAGTCAACTCACCATTGTTCCTAGACCGGCTCCACACCTTTCACCACACGAACATACACACTGTTGGCTGGTAAACTGATGACAACAATTTGGCTGGTTCGGAACAAAGCTCTTATCAATACATGCCACCAATAAATAGCACGGGATGATGATCGTTTCAAATATAAGTATTATTGTACATTATTGTTAGCGGTATTATATTTTCTTTGTTTAAAACTTTAATGTATGTAATAATATTAGGGGACATTTTGTAAAAAACGCACTGATTTTCAAAAGTTATTTACAAATTTAAAACCGAGAATACAAATAGATATGCATAATATATTGCCTGTGACTGCAGTGTCTATCGATAACCCTGAAGTGCAGTGGTTTTTCGAGAAGCGACACATAACTATACTATTAATCATGCGCGTTTCGGGTTTTTTTACGTGTTGGAATTTCCAATAAAATTTCTTACTAAGTCAAAATCGCATTTCTACAGTTTACACATTAAGACGGTACATTTGGAACATATTCGATTGTGTTATGTCAATGGACACAAGGCAAATATTTTCTTGATTTGGTTAGGGTTATACCGTTTCTAAAGTGAAAACATGAGCTATATTGGTATGTATTATAGAAATAAGTAGTGATATTATTTTTTTGTTTTTATGATGTATGTTATTAGTTATAATTTTATGTATGAAACGTGTGTAAAATATCAATGTACTCGAGTCTTATTAATTAACAAAGTATACGTAAAGTATACTGATGTATTTGATAAAATACAACACAAATGCTGTACGATTACATTAATTTAAGTACACACAATATTATATCTTAACTCTTTCAAGGTGTTATTTAATATTTTCAATTATCGTGCGTTAAAAAACACACAGAAACTTATGGAATGAGTTTGATAGTCATATTTGTAATTTACTGAAAGTGTAATTCAATTACATCTGTAATTTGAAAAAAAAATACTTTGAAAAAGAGAAGAAGAATAATGAAGAAAATTAAGAGAATGATGATAAGTGACAAGACATCACTCAGGTAAAATAGATGAAAAGGGAACTATATCGTTCGAGGGTCAATTACTTTTAATCTTAAGGTTTTATAACTGTAATACGACATTTATATTTTCTGTTCCTTCTTTGCATATTTCATATTGCCATGGTATTCTGCATTCAAAATCAAAGTTTAAGAACAATTTACCGAACAAGTAAAACTTTTCAGAAATTCCAAGTTACCGATCCTCAACTTTTTTCCCCCATCATTTAATAAAATTAAATTCAAACTTTCGTTTTAATGAACATACATATTAATAAAGCAAAAGTTGCGGTATGCATATATGCTTAAACTTATTATATACTCATTTATGATAGTGAATGAGGTGTTACAAGTGGAATAAAGACAATATGGACACACACATGTTGTTCTCCCCTCGGAAATTTGGAAAAATACCAATCTACAGTAATGAGTCATTATTTAATAAAATACAAATAATAAAGCAAAATGGCATAACAAAGTTCCAACGTCACTTGCTCTGGAACCTACGTTTGCACAAATGAATACAGTATGTCATAACCATGCTTGAGCATTTTAGATGTTGTATTAACCTGCTACAAGTATGAATACCATGTAGTTCATCATTTGTATAAGAAAGCACTTGGGCCTGAAATAGTTAATATTGCTTATTTCATATTGTTCACCTAAGGATTATTATTCAGAATAAGATAATTTCGATATAGAATAGTTCAATTGTGCAAACGTACGTTTAAATATGTGAACGTGATGGATAGTTTATAATTAACTCATATCGTAACAAACAATATGTCTATATGATCTAAACAGATCAGTGGGGACTATCTCACCTAAACCTTTGAATTAAAATACGTTCTGTATAATGTGTAAGACAGGAGAAATTGTGAATTGATAAATAAATGGACTTGTTCACACTTGTTGATTTTTTTTTTTTTAAATCTTATTCATTTATTTACAATAGATCTACTATACTGTTATGTTAGGAATAGTCTAAAATAATTATAATAGCAAAATTAAAAAACAAAAACAAACAACAGTTGATTAAAAACAAGTTTTACTAAAGCTGGAATAGAACCCGACACCTATCAATGCAAAATCTTAGAAATTACCTCTATACCACAGAGTTTTGTGCGTATTAGAACAGGTATATTTTTCATTTTGATCAAAATATCGTAGTTTTACGCACATACTCCGAGACCGTTCGGGGTAACGAACACGTACGAAATATGGCGAGATTACAATAAGATTATTTCAGGTTTAAAACCTTAAAAGAAGATGTTTGTGTGCATTTGTAACAAGTTGGAGTTGATAGGCCCACAAAATAATTCATTATTCTTTTATAAGCGAAATTTATTGCTCAAACTGTTCAACTTAAACGGGCGGAAGGCATACAACCGTATGTTAACGGTTTTGATTTGAGTGTCGATATTGTAAACCATCTCGTTGCCAAAATATAATTTATCTATTCGTGGTGTATAACCCTTATAAATACTCTATGTGTGTTATTAGCCACATGGGAAATACCCGTTGGAATTTTACTTTTCGTTTCGTTCTATTCTTATCAGATTACTCTATGTGTATTATTAGCCACATGGGAGATACCCGTTGGAATTTTACTTTTCGTTTCGTTCTATTCTTATCAGATTACTAACATCACCAATAAATCATTTGAAACCAAGTGTGATGTGATTTATCTTCATAAAATCAGAGTTTTTATAGATTATATGTCCGACTTTTGTGTGTGGAACTGTATATCAGGTTGAGGAAATCAGATCAGTTAAATACGTGCTTCTTTTTCTTATGGAATTAGTTCGTTGGGAGATTGACCATAAAAATGGTATCAATACACACGAATTACTTTTAAATCAACTCATTGTCGAAACCCATGTATAGCTAATGTAAATCGAAAGTGGCGCTACGAGTTTAGACATATATGTTTTAATTTAGTTTTAAGTCTCGTGCTCGAAATCATGGCGCGTGGAGAAAATACAAGCACCGACGTGTTTATATTTTACAACAATTAGGACGGAAACGATGAGGACCATACAGAGGCAGACTATTTGAAATTTTACATTGACAAACACACATGTCAAACTGATCGTGACACAAGTGTACCAGGGACCTCTGTACTGAAAAATATACACGAATGCATTCAAAAGACTGGCCGAATAATTATCTTTGTAACGAATAAATCAGCTCAGAAAGGATTGTTTACTTTTGCAGCTTTGGCATCGTTAGACAATATTATGTTTGACAAAAACATGCGACTGTTGATCGCTTATAAAGGGGCCAGCCTGGACGATGTCGGATTTTTGAAATCTGGATTGCTGTCTTTGACACCAAACCAATTTATTGACTTGAATACTTGGAAAGGATACGATAGTCTTGTTGAGCAACTGAAATGTAAGAACATGGCCTTTATTTAGTATTCTGATTTTCACGTAAACTTAAGTGGAAACAGCAGATCATAAAAAAGTTGACGGTGTCGGTAGCGGCAGCAGAAGCGGTAGCAGCAGCAGCAGCTGCAGCAGAAGTAGCAGTAGCAGTAGTAGTAGTAGTAGTAGTAGTAGTAATAGTAGTAGTAGTAGTAGTAGTAGTAGTAGTAGTAGCAGAAGTAGTAGTAGTAGTAGTTGTTGTAGTAGTAGTNAGTAGTAGTAGAAGTAGTAGTAGTAGTAGTAGTAGTAGTAGTAGTAGTACTAGTAGTAGTAGTAGTAGTAGTAGTAGTAGTAGTAGTAGAATTTGTAGTAGTAGTTGTAGTTTAGTAGAATAGTATAGTAGTACAAACACTTCTATTCCTTCATCTATTGCTACTGTTATTATGTTTACTACTAGTACTGCTATAATTAATTGTACGATGATTAATATGGCATGTTATGACAAGGTCATTTTATTTCTGTACATAATGTTATGTTATTTTTATTTAAAAAAAACATCTCCCCTGAAAATCGGAAGAAAAAATTTGTTTCGGCAATGCTGTTTCGATATGGTATATTGTTGAAATGAGTAGGAAAGTTTTACAATGAGATAGTGGAATAGTACCAAATAAGTTTTGGACATTTTAACTGTATAATCAATTTATTTTATTTGCAGCTCCTATGCGTTTGGTGGATGTACTTCCGGCTGGTAACGTGCACTTCGGATTAGTTTACTCCCACGTGTCTGGCTACATGGGCTATGTGGCTGAAGGTATGTGTTATTTATTTGTATGATTGTACTACATTGCACGTTGGGACATACGCGTGTCAGTACAATTGAGATCTGCGCTTCCAGCAACAATTTCGTTATAAAAGTACACACACTTTGGAAAATTAACATAATTAGTTAATGTTAATCTATATTAAACATATTAATGTGTTTTCAAAAAAAATATTTTCCTTTTGTAATTAATGCTAATTAATTTGTTCGACCTTGGTGATTGTTACTATGTCAGAGTCTAATATGACTTAAAAATTAAATCTGCAGCCAACACACATGTTCACACTTTGCATATTCATTTTTATGGACGTCTCTATAATGAATGGGTAACTATTTATCTTCAATCTATGTACATGTTGCAATTTAAGATGGCGTTGGGCGTTCCCAGACTATGAACTCAGTTGAATTTATTAGTGTTTGCGCTCATGTGCTCAGTCACACGCTCAGTTCCTGTTTCTAATGTTTGGACTATTGGTCAGAAATAAAGGACCTCGAAGTCAGGTTTAAGATTTCTCTTCTCGGGATGAGATTAGAGTCATTTGTGTTTAGATGTGTTCTGTAAATCTAACATCATAGGGCGATACTCAAATTGTATTTACTATCTAGTGTGAATGTTTTCATCGTTCAGAGCTGATCAGCTACTTCAAGACAAATCAAAGGTTGGTCAGGAAATTCGTGCTGATTGTACCGGAAGACTGCAAAGTTCCACAGGACCTTGTTACGTCAGATAATTCAGAAGGAGGAATCGTCATTTCCCATGACAAAGGGGATGAACTGGAATTTAAACGGAGGCATGCCGATAAGCCAAGAAACTACAAGGCGACCGTATATCGCATTAAACGTGGAAATGTAACTTTAAGCCAACATTTAAATATTTAATTCACTGAGCTTAAAGTTTGGCTATTTTCCAACTTACAAAGCAAGAGTAAAAATGTTATTTGGGATTTTACTTATGTTCTGATTACTTTATTTTACTTTATTATATGTGTATAAGCTTTAAAGAACAGGCCCATGATTATGAAAAATAAATTACGTACCTATAATAATGCTGAGTACTTTTTAAAAATATGTATTGGTTAAATCTGTGCTATGACGCCTGTTGGTATTCTTGGGGTTGTGTACCATGCATAACGTTTGTAACAAATGCAACGTTAAAATCAGTAATTATCATTTATATAAATATTTGAAAATGATCGTTTTTTAAATCGCGACATGCTTGTAGTTGATCATGAAACGTACTGATAATTTCAAGATCATTACATGTGCTAAGGTTATCAGAACCTGGTTGAATATGTTTAAAAAACAAATTGACCACTTTTGACTTGATGAGAAATTTTACACTTGCCGACTATTTAGAGACATGGTATGTACTGAGCATTCAAAAAACAGCACCAATAAGTCTTATTTCAGAACATTAAACTAACATGTGATGTCTCTTTCAGGAAAATTTGAAAAGCTGCAGTTTTAAGCATATTTTCAAGGGCTTTATATAGCAGGTACATAACAAGTGGTAACGTTTTCAGGAGGAGTACCACGTATGTGCCCAGGTTCCGACCGTGGTGACCGCCATCTCTCAGCTCGCACAGAACCATCTGGGGAAAATAGATGTCAAACTTGAACAACAGCGCTTCGTCCAGTCCTACCAACAAATCCTGGATGCGAAGCGATGGAATGATATTGTGCAAATCGTCACTTGCAAAGGTTTCACACTTTCGATTTGTTTTTAAATAAATCAATTACGAATAGAACACCATATCATATAACATGACATACGATAAACAAAAACAGAATTCAGACCTAACCTCTAGAGTTAAACGATATATTTCCTATCAAAATGTAGTAATTGTTTTAGAGTTGGGAATGTCACACTTCAAAAACAATTATTCGAGTTAGTTCAATCGTGGTTAGTTCGTATTTATACTTATGTACATGATTTAAGATGTTTCTCGTTTTGTCTTATCACTATTGTAATAATGCAGAGACATATTCATTGCATATATTCTTGCAATAAATTCATATTATCGTGTTATTTATTGAATTGGACTCACTTGCCAAACATGGTAATCCACAAGGTGCTTATAACGGTTTCCATTATGTGTGTGTTGACACCGAATGTGAAGCTTGATTGAAAAAGAACAAATCCATGTTTGTCAATATGCAGTTGTTTTTTTTAAGATCTACCGTTGATATTTTTAAATCAATGGCAAAGAAACCTAAATCCAAACCAATATACAGATACGACCTTTAAGTCAAAACTGAGTGGAACAAACAGTTTGGCAAGTCTCGTAAATCAAATAGGAACTATTTTGTTAATTAACTTATTGCAAAACAGAGAGAACATTTGAGTCGATGTATTTTTATTTTGATGGTAGAAGAATATGCCACGTTTGAACATATTGTTTCTATAACGTCATCACACTCTGGTAAGTTACCAAATGCAACAAATATTCTCTATTACGTTTTTGTCTTGAATATATTTCAATCATATATAATTAAGGTGTTTATTATATATCGCGTTTGGGTCTGTATTGAAGACGAGGCCGACCTTCCGTCTGCCCTGTTCAAAGTGGCGAAGTCGCTAGCAAATGATCTGACACAGCATGAACAACATCATGGACCAACTGAAGCGACACCTAAATTTCCGGTAAGTTAAAGTTTGTTTTCTTTTAATCTGTAGCAACATATCCTTCCCTTCGATTGTAAAAACGAATATATTCATACAAAATAAACTTCTAAATTCATCTGTGTTAGTAAAGTATTAAGTATCGAAACGGCCAATGCAAAGCCAAACATTGGAGGTTTCTCGGGATTATTACCCCAAGTCCCACAGGCTAATCAGGGACGACTCTTTCCGCCTACACTGGAATTTTGTTCAGAAGAGACCTTCTTTAAATGAAAGATTCAATTAAAGCGTAAAGTGTCGTCACTTATTAGGCAATGGGACGAAACTTTACGCATATGCATTTAGCTCGGTTTTCCCAGAGTGCTGCTCAATTAATCTCTGACCTCCGAGTTGCATTAATACATGGCAACAAATCACCCTACTCTTATATAAAACACATACTTAACAGCCAAGTGAAAAGTGTTTTTTGTTTCTGGTTTTGACAAAGTGTTACAGAATACGACACCATTATTCTAGTAAGATTATCATTGAATTTTAACATGACAGTTAATACAGAAACATACACTTATTATATTTTTCGACATGTTCTTTTAAGTAAGAGTTCACAACTATACATTTTTTAAGAATGCATGCTCAATTCTCTGGATTGTGTTATTGTTACATATATACATAAATACTGCAAAGCAATTTAATATAATAGATTTATGGTTGAAATTCAACGATTGGAAAATGTAAGCGGCCAGCGGCGGTGATTATTTACTTTGATGTTGTAATCGATCGCGAAGGTCATAACTCATCAATATTGCGACATAATTCAAAGTTTGTATTGCATATGGGAATGCAATCTTTAGCATATAGAGTATAAATATAAAAACCAAAATAAAAATGCTTCCAAGTTATTCTTATTCTCTCAAATAGAGAAGCAATTGTTGATTGAAAGAAAAGCCGACTTCGTTGATTCGGTCGATTTAATATAGATAAATATAGACATGTTTAAAACAGTAGGAATCACTCTTTTCCGTTAGATATGTATGTGGTAACAATTTCTTATTGATAGAATGATAAAGAAAATCTGTATTCCATGTCAGAAAATAGTTTACCGATGTAGTGGGATTCGACCTCACAGTCACACAACAATCGCCTACTGCATTACAATGTTTACTACCGCCCAGTCCTGTTGTAGATAGTGCGAATGCGTATAGCGATATTTCATGTACATCTCATACATAACGATTGTTCTACTAAAACTGATTCAAAAGTGTGCCTTGGGACAACTTGATTATATTTATTCAAATATGTTATTAATCATTCACACAAACGAGACACATGAGTAATCAACCACTTTATAAATACTTTTTAAAGTAGTATTTGTATATTATATTCTAATTTATTAACATTAAATCGAATTACAGTCAATATTGCCCTTCCAGCAAAACTCTAAAACATCCCGCACATCTTATTCAAACATGTTATAGCTTAATTCTTCTGCTTAAGATTTATCCAAACCATCAAACTGCGCAAATTTTAAACATAAACAACAACAATAAACAGTTGAGTAAGTTTTTTTTGCAATTATTAAGCAAAACATGTACATCGTAAGTTGCTAACAATTATTCCAAGCACTTCACAAAATTTTGACAATAATTATAAGGACTGCAGTATAATTCTTTTAATTCAGATTATTTGAGCATGCGAACATTTGTATTTTGTACACAAGAACTGTGTTTGTTATTAAACATAAACACCATGTCTCTTAAACGAAATCGTACATTGGAACTATGTGTATTTATCTGATGGTCAATATGTTGTTTATTATTTTTTAAAGAGTGTTTACCTATGCAACTCTGAAACCGATCCCGATGTTCTAGAAGAGATTCGGAGTGAGTTGGATAAACATCATATTCCGCATAAAACAAATCAACCAGGAGCATCTATACTCTCTGAAGGTGACGATAGAGAAGGGTGGATAGTATTTGTAGTGTCGAAGGCTTCATTTGAAAGTCCTATGACTTCATTTAATGTGTTGAAATGTCTCACTGCCGATGTCGAAAAAGAAGGACGGCTGAGAATGTTGCTGGTACTGCGTGGTGATCTGAAAATCTCAGATGTGCCCCAATGTTTTCGTTGGGTTACGTATTACAGAGTAAAAGCGATGGGCGATACATCATACACGAAAGGAATTGTAAGGACAGTTTCAGGTAATGTTTTTCTTAGTTCGCATATGAGTGCATTTACAATAAAGAGTTAAATAGAAATTCTCTGGTTAAAGTAAACTTTTAAGAACTCAATTTCACTGTTTCTACAACATGTATCATGTATGCAATTAAATCTTCATTAATATTCAAAACAGAACGTAATGTCACTGTCTGAGTTTCAAAACTCCGATCTACATTAAAGCATAATTATGCCCCCTTTTTGCACTAACAAAATTGATTACGAAAAAGGTAAAATATCTTAATATAAATGTTTCTACTGTGTTCAGGGTTATTATGTGAGGTCACTGACCAATTTCCGTAGATCTGACTGGCAAATAAGCAAAATTATGCCCTTTTTGTACTTCTGAAAAATCTTGTTAATTTTTGCGTGTAACGAATCAATATCTCTTTATTCATTACATACATTGAAATTACGAATTCAATATCTTTATGAATATTCACAGACCAATACCTATAACGTTGTCTTGCTTTAAGCATGATTATGCCCCCTTTTGTTCTTAGACAATTCAAGTTAAGGTTTTCGTGAAATAAAAAATTCCCGTTATCGAATGAATTAGAAAGTACACATATTTATGACTACTACCGATACTTCATTGAAACATCACACATGCTTTTGAGACTATCATTCGAGGTCACAGAGTAAGGCCCATACCTCTGACCTGCCATTTACCAGTTATATGCCCCTTATTCCCTTTTTTACTTTGGAAATCAATTTAGGCAAATTTTTGCGTCAAACAACTCCTAATCCCTACTTTGCATGAGGTTCGAGAATGAACTTGCATTTGGGGCAAGTTTTGTCAATGTCAGACAGACAGACAGACAGACAGACAGACAGACAGACAGACAGACAGACAGACAGACAGACAGACAGACAGACGGATAGTTTATTCAGACTTGGACAACAGAACATCGTCTTCATACTTAAATATATAAATAAGTTTGTAATGTCATGATCACTGTTACAGAAAATATATAAACAGTTTGCGCTCAATAACGTCAGTAAAAAGGGCAGTAGAGAGGGATTGCATTTGGCGCAAGAAGGGTCAATATCACTGCTGCTATAAAAACAGGTTAACTATTTCCACTCAATAACTGTTTTAACGAAGGTAGTGTGCTTTAGTTTTGTTGGTAAGTAGCGTACATGCAGATCTTTGGTGGGATTGCATTTAGGTCAAGTTGGTTCAAGGTCATTGTAACTAAACACAGAAAAGAGTTTAACTAAACACATTAATTTTGATGAAGGTATTATGGTGCAATTTAGTTTCGAGGTAGTTTATATATGTACTTTGCCACAAAACTGTTCCTGTTACCAGACAAGAGATTAATCACGTATTGTCCGAAGTGTTAAATTTAATATGATTTATAAATATGTGAATATTGTCATATACTTTCATATTCAGGATTTCCTGTCGATATTGGCAGAACACTTCCCGCAGGGGATGTCGTGCCTGGTTTATGTTGGGCATATTTCATAAACTATCTGATGATCACACTGACCATTGGTGAGTTTTGCATAGAAGTTGTTTTTATATATATATTTTTTTTTCGATGTTTATTTTATTTAAGTCATCATTTGTTACAATCAATTTTATTCATCATATATTTAAATATTAAGATTTAATTTTAGTTTTACAGTCTTCGTTGTCGAAAACATTATAATTCAAAACACCATGATTGACTATATGTTATAGAAAAGGGCTTTATTTGATCTAGAGTTTCTTTCATGGGATGATTCGTTATCTATTCATGAGAGTACAAACATTAAATCAATATACAATTTAGATATTATTGCATCATAATTTAAGTTTTCACACGTATCCCATATATCATATTATAATACCATTATCATTTCAATTGCTACGATACAAAGAAACGCCTTTGTCTTATAAACATATAGGATCAAGGTGCTTTAAAACATAATATCGTTAACACTGATATTGGTTGACTACAGTAAAACACTGAATCGTTTTGTGAGTAACTTTGGGCATTTGTTTTTGGTTTAGATCTCCTTAAAACCGATTTAAACTTGTTTCTTTGCTCTGACCGTATAAAGGCATCGATTCCAGTTGTAAACATGTGTTTGTGTTGTTTGTTTGTGTATTTGTTCTGTCGTGTCAAGTACATTTTTTGTTGTGTCAAACTGTGTGGCAGTTAATTCATTGCCACAAACAAAAGATACTAATAATGATGTTTCTTTCAAATGATGCAGCTTAAAAATCACTTTGCTTATTTTAGTATATAAAAACAGGAAACAAAAGAAATATTGCATATAAACAATAAATAATGTTGATTTACAATATTATAACTTTGCAGATTTGGATAAGACAATCCAAACTTTTCTGAGACAGAAACACGTCGATTGTGGCTGTATAAGGAAATTGATTGTAGTCTGGGTGAAATCCTGCAATACAGATAAACATCTGCACGATCTCGCAAGCGAATGGTGAATAAAAAACGTAATCTATTCATAAGTAAACAGTATTGCACATTTTGTGCATTCAATGGTACCGTGTCTAATCACCATGAGTTCAATGCAATATTGATGTCTTTACGGATAAACCAAAATGTGTTTTATACATATTTTATAAAAGAAAGGAGCCTTTATAACTGAAACACGACATCTTCATGGACACACTCGTGCGTGTAATTTTCTCAATGAAATTTAAGAACATGTCTGTAAATTATTTTGTTGTAGTCTAATTTAAGTGTTACAATATGTTCTTTAGTGCAACCACACGCAAGATGACGCATACAGGTCAGTTTCAGACAACTACCAACGGTTTAGGAGGACAGAAAGGGAGACCTTTTAACTTAAACGTTTACGAATTTACGGATAATTCCAATCCAAATAAAAAGGTATGTTATTTATTGTTTACTGTTTCTAAGTGCACGCATGATAACCAATTGATATAATATGATACTAATAATTCAGTATGACCTATACTATCTATATATAAGGGATTTTAAATATTTGAAAACACGTTCAGGTATGGAAAATACTATCCAAATTAATTTAGTTAAGATACAAAAACATTCAATTTGCAACTTCTACTGAAACAACAGGAGCGACATATTTAAAGTAATATGTGGTCCTTTATTTGTGGCAAGGAACCATTTACAAAACGGTATGACGTGCATCACATATTATAAACATTACACACACATATACAACACATACATAACAATTAATACAAGTGGAATGGACGCTTTTGAACGCTGGGGGTTTAAATCAGTTTTCAGGAGCTCCAACCTCACGACCCATTAAAATGTAAAAAAAAAATACCCTAATAGCAATAAATTGAATAACAATACAAGAAAAACGGAATATTATGCGCTTATTGGTTTTTGAACGATTATGTCAACTTGCTCATGTTTCGTGATGATTCGGGAAAAACATTACGTTTATAGTGTTTTTTTTTTTGTTTTTTTTTTATCAAATTGATGTATTCAATGTTTTGTTAACGCTACATTACCTAGTGTCGTTTGCGGCCAAGATATCACATTGTACAATCTAGTGAAGTGGTATCCGAAATTGTATGCGAATTTAAAACGTATTAAAAGGAAATGATTTACAGCCTTGAATCACATATACGAGTGAAAACAATACATCGTCAAACAGTAGCAGTACAGAATATGTTCAAGGCCAAATTATAGCATTGGAGTAGCGCACTTTGGTGTCAACCCAACTTTGATGTCAAACACCAACGTGCTTTTGCTTGTTTGTTTATACCAATTAATGTGTTTGTGGTTCATATGAGTTTGTGAAACAGAATGCACTTGGGTGCAACTTCATTTTGACAAGTCAGATGATACACAATTCCACACCATAGTGCGGAACGTTAGTAGGTTTTGGACACAAAAGTGGGTCTTACAACAAAGTGCGGTACAACATGTTTGTTTGTGAAACATGTCAGAATATGCACAGCCTTAATGCACACATTTAGAAAAGTTACATTTTGACATCACTTTCAAGCTCCAGTGATTGTGTTTCTTCCGGAACACCCCTCTTCTATTCATTTTCTGCTAGTACTTTTTTAATATCGAGCATTATAACAGTTCACATAAAACAAGTCGATGGGCTTTGAACCTATTATATCAGTCTAGTCAGTTTGTTTTCAGCTGAGTATTACACATCTCAGGATCTCTTTGATGAATGTATTTAAATGTTTTACAATTCTGTGACTAGGTCAGGCGATGGTACTGCATTCCGCAGGAGCTGCTTTATTTCTATGATTAACATACATGTTTGGCAACTCTGGCCTTTGGTCCGACGATGTACTGCACTCATAAGGAGTCCCGATATCTTGTAGTTTACATATATTATCTGCAGGCGATGATTCCCCTCGGAGTACATAACAACTCTTGATTTCTGTATATCCCGTATGTGAAGTATTTACATGTTCTTCAACTATGTCTCGAACTAGGGCGATGGTTCCAATACGA
>VMBQ01013989.1:0-16201 GCA_007657795.1 Dreissena rostriformis | reverse complement strand
AAAATTTCGGTCCACCGTCCCGGCAAGCGCAGTCTCAAGCGCCATGTTTACCTCTTCCTGATACGTATGCCATTTCTTCTTCTGTGAGCTATGTATTATATGTTATATTTGGCTGTATCGATTTTTTTTAAGATGCAACGATGGTTTTGACCTCAGTTCTGACGCAATTGCAGACTGTGAAAGGAACCAGCAATGGGTTGGAGTACCGAGTTGCATAAGTACGTATGCTGTGTTTTACCTAACGGTAAGGTGTGTATGTTATTACACAGCAACTAAACTAAAACACACAGTGTGTTGTTTAATCCTTAAATGTTGCTAAATAAATAAAATACGTGTTAATATCTAAATAAAATACAACGGCAATAGCATTACAACTCTGTATATGCTATATTGGTGATAAATAAAATTTCAATTTAAAAGGACAAACATTAGGTTACAAGTAAAGCTATTTTATGAACACGTCTATAGTAATCACATGAGGCAAAATCCGCAATACGGTTGATTTGATTTATAATCTTATGAAGAGTTTATAATATTTAAATATCACCATTTAAATTTCCCTATACCTTAAACATCAGGCGAAAGTTATTTCAAAAATGTATAGCACGTCATTAACATGTAATGATGTTGGAATAAACATCAAAGCTACCAATTAAATCCTAGCGATTCGCAACTGTCAATATTTAATATTTAATCGTAATTGTTTTNCGATCGTATTACCTTTAAGTTAATGCCAGAAAACCGATGGAAAATTGTATTCAATTGCAAATTATTTTCTGATGTACAACAGAAAACTCAGTGATCAACAAATACATGTACTGGGTTTCTTAAATCCCAGTTATGAGTTGCAAATTAATTCATACGGCAAATATACATAATTTTGGTTTTACAAGAAATTTTCGCTTTAAAATGGTCTTCATGTGTTACACACACATTTGTACATAATATTCGTATTTTCCCCAATACCGTACAGTTTAAGTTGCACATGAAATAGATGTTAGACCGGGATACTATAATTATGAGTATTTTTCATAAGCTTTACTCACGAGTGAGCATTATTTGACTCCCCTTCTTGTAAACATAACTGTTCCTATTAATTTACAGCGATTTATTTTCTGTAGTTAAATAAAGTTTTAAATCGATTTATATAAACATAATGTCCCTTAAAGCATTTATTGCATTGCATTTTCATATTGTTTGTAAAAACTGTATCTAGTTTTTTTTTATTTTTCCAACAAAAGCTTGTTTGGAAGATTGGTACCTGAATTTCGGTATACATAAATTAACGCTGTTGTCAATACGAGTGGCAGCTATACTCTTATGCGCACATCTACAAACAATGTACGTTTTCTAACACGCCATTTATGGATTATTTGTTTTATATTGTTCAAACATAATTTGTCTGTGGTGTTTCTAACAATAGCTCGTCTGAACCCATGGGCACCTGCCAATGGATTTACATCACACTACGCTTTAGTCAAGAATGGAGAAAGCTATTCTCTTCGCTGCAACGAAGGCTTTGTGCTGTATGATGTTTCGCGACAAGATATCTTGATGAAATCTGTATTTGATGTGGAAGTCAAAAATATAGTAGGTCATTTGGTGTACAACAACACAGCCCCAGTGAAGAATTTGAAGTGTGAATACGGTAAATATATTTCACGCAAATGCATTCTTTGCATATTGAACGTTCGTTAAGGCGCGATGACCTATTGCGAAGTGTTCACATTTACGCTAGTTGCATGCAAATTCATGCAAATGACTCTACGACATCAATATTTTGTCCTATGTCTAAAGCTCAAAGTCAAGGAACTTTTGAATATCAGTTCCTCGGAATTGTATTATATTGTTAACAAACGTTATAGTTACAGTACATTTATGTTTATTTTATACGGCAAACCAACAAAATGTCTTTACATACAATTGTCTTCTGTCGTAAAAGTCTTTTGATAGAGGGTGCATTTATAATGGTACACACACATAAACCTGCAGACGGTGCGTTATCGTGCAAGATAAATACGACGATAACATATTATGTATGCATCACAGCTTTTTATTTCTGCCTTGGCAAAACAAGTATATTCAGTAGATGTATTCAGAAGTGTTTTAGTTCATAAACATGATAGATTTGAAAATTGTGAACGACGATGGTTACCTGTCAGGAAAATAATACACGTTCGAGCGATAACATACATGCATCTTGGATTTCATTCGACGGTAGAACAATGATATAACTCACCGAATGGATTGTTTTACGTGTTCTATGTCTATGATTGTTATTTCCCATTATCCATATTCAGTAGAAAGAAAACATATAAAATTAAAACCATATGGTATAATTCCGATCGAGTTTGTATACTTCTTAAAGCAATACTCTTGAGTGCGTTTGTTTCTCGCTGGTTAGAGTCAATTTGAATTATGTATTACATAAATAAAATAGACAACAGTGGTTGAAATAACTTGATTAAATTAAATATAAAATACACTGATGCCTATGTACATTACAACGTTACCTCAAACTACATTTATCAAGTTTATAACGATTTTGCAGTAATGTATAAACAACATAATATGCTTCACACTTAGACAGACAATTTGTATTTTCATTCCATTATGTATATCGTTAATAATACATTTCCGTTTATATAGACGGTCCATCATTTAGTGTTGAGTTGGTTGATGGAAAAAATAAACATTCTGGACGTGTTGAACTAATTATTGGGAACCTTCGCGGTACGGTATGTGATAATGAATGGGACGACAACGATGCAGCAGTCATTTGCAGAATGCTTGGATATGGGTGAATACAATAGAATTATTCAATACACATACACGTAGTATAATGTCATTCCCTCCATTAATCCATCAGTTCATCAATTTACCAAGTGATTGACCCATTTAATACGCCATAAATTCCCGCCCTGAAATGTGTTGATTTCACCACCATGAATTTTTCACAGTGAAGGGAAAGCGCTGATCGAAGCCTACTTTGGTCAAGGCAGTTCGAGTATCCTGTTGGATGACGTTCAATGTGACGGTATCGAAACATCTTTAATGTCGTGCCGCCATTCCGGAGTTGGCGTTCATAATTGTACGCACAATGAGGATGCAGGAGTTATATGTAGCCCTAAATGTGGTGAGTAGTGACCAAGATATGGATATAAATATTAATAGTAAAATATTATTAAAGTGCTTGTATAAAGTTTAAATGCTGGAGTTATATTTAGTCCAAGAAAGCAATTTTGGAATTCGGTGAGAAGTGACCAAGCTATCGCCATTGAAACATAGGAATAAGTCTGATACCTGCTAATACATATATTGTTAAACCAATATTATTCGTCGGACACTATTTATATGGGTGCCGACAACCACGGGTTTAATAACTCGACGAACGCTCAAGTAAAATATTGCATATTTAAATAAAAATCCACGAATTTACGATGCAACGAAAATACCAGGTTTGATCTAGGAAATTTTATGAAAACAAACTAAATAAATACATTAAATATTGTTCGACCGATTTATATTTGTACGAGTATATTTAGGTATGCGGCCAGGTTTCCATGAACAAATTTCAACAACGACATTGTCATACATAGACTTTAAAATAGTTGAAGGCCAACCTCAATCTAAAGGACAATACCCCTGGCAAGTGTATGTGGAAACACAAGTCGGTAACAAAAAGTGGCCTTGTGGAGGGACCATCATTGATCAACGTTGGATTCTCAGCGCAGCACATTGCTTTAAGTAAGTTTTTTTTCTTCCGTCATGGTCGTGAACACGCAATATTCATGGCCAATTTAGGCAATAATTTTGCAACACTTAAGCCACTTAACTTCTTGAAAATAAAGTTTTCAGTTAAATGTAGGAGATATATATATATATATATATATATAGTATATAATAGTAAATAGTATGTCTCAATGTTAAGTAAGGTAACATAAGAATTCAAATATGCATCTGCTACATAATATAACAGTATATAAAGGAAATACATAAATCATTGTATTGCAGGAGACTTTTCGGTTACAAAATTTATTAAATGAAAGTTTTTTTACGTAACAAACGGTATACATTGATATATCCTTTTTATTCACAGAAATAAGAAAATTAGTGCTGTAACAGGCGTCATTGTGCGCATCGGAGCTCACGATTTAAATCAAATGGATGACCATGAGCAGATTAAACTGGGACCAGATCAGGTCATATTGCATCCATCATACAATTGTAAGTGCTGATAATATTGTTTTTGTATCATTATTTCTTAAGATATTTTGTTAGTGTTTACATTATTGTAATTTGTCGTAGCTCTTTGATAATAAGGTGCATGTAGTCGGTGAAACGTGTGTTGTTTCTTGTAAACTGTAAAAATGCAAATATGCTATATTATTTTCCATTGTGTTAAATTAACATGATATTAACCTGAGAGTTTTTATCACAAAAGTGGTTGGGGTATCGATACATCTAGCTGTTTTGCCTTGAAAACTAACTTCATTATAAATAGCGTAAACCAGCTTTAATTATTTATTTTGTTCAATTAAGAAACTTTTCTTATTGGTCATTTGATACAGTGGATAATACTACGCGTAGAAGCACGACCAAAGTTACTTTGAAACATATCTAAAATTGCAAAATGAAATATCAATAGTTTGAGTAACGTTTGTCTAAACATGTACGTCATGCGATTCATATCGCTGTATTTAGACAAACCCTTGAATTTAAAAGTACCAAATACACAAAAAGAGTACCAGATACCGGAACTATTAACGCAAATATCTGACTGATTATCTCATGAGCTTGTATCAAATATATCCATGTTAACATTTGTGTTAAATTGGGTCAAACAGCCACATTTATGATTTAATCTTGCTTAAAAAAGTGTTAGAAACTTAATATAAACACTATCTAAGCGTATATCGATTAACACTTATTTAATACTCAGTCTTATTAAACCTTGATAATGCTTTTTATCTTTACAATACCTAAGACACGTTTAATCTGGGTCAAATGAGGTAAAATACTAGGTCACCAGGTCAAATATGAGAACAAACCGTATACATATTCAAATGTCGAGCAGCTTTATACACTGTTAATGAATAGCAGATGTTACAAAAGCTAATTTAAATACCATTACATTGTAAGCAACAAAAATCGAACCAGAGAGGCAAAAAATGATCCGTCAGAGATAGTTGATTTTGGAACAGCTGACTAAGAAATATGTATACCATTCAATAGTAGGATACGACGAATTTATGTTGCAAACATCTCATCATCATGATATGTTATTTCGTCGATTCAGTTTTGAGGAAATAAAAAAGACAGCAATTATAAAATATGTTAAGTGTTTTTGTTTGTCAGTAGACTAAAAAGTGTTCCTTCATAATATCAATAATTGGACCACGTTTTTAATAAAAATATATGTCATAAAGCTTAACATTGAGATACGTTCTTATTGTAATCGTTAACTTATTTGTCGTATGCATACAATAATGCATGATATGGCTTTATAGCAACCACTTATGATTATGACCTGGCGCTGTTGGTGCTGAAGAATGAACAGATCATCACAGTCAATGATACAGTGCAGCCAGCTTGTCTGCCGGATGAAAGAACGGCTTACGATCTAGGGCTCAGGTGCCACGTCTCTGGCTGGGGAAAAACAGCATTTAATAAAGGTATGTTTTTATCTGAAACACTATTTTTATGTAGAAAACGACGTTATATAATCGGGAATTCCTCTCATTATAATATAACTATTACATTTTACAGGCGTATCGAGTGTGCTTTTAGGAGGCGAGGTAAAACTCATTAACGATTCTATTTGCACAAATGCTTACCAGAACAAATATAACATTACATCAAACATGGTGTGCGCAGCTGATTTTGATCATGGTGTGGACACCTGTGAAGGGGACTCTGGTGGACCACTTGTTTGCGACATCGGAGGCATTTTCTATGTTTTGGGGGCAACATCATTTGGACATAAATGTGCGGAACCAGGATATCCGGGTGTCTATGCTAGGATAAGTGCTATGTTGCCTTGGATTGAAACGATGCAAAGGTATGATTAAAACAAGTCATAAGTACATACTATTTGCCTAGCATCTATCAATACGGATACAACTAATATTGGATTTACTCGGCATTTATTAACTCGATCTCGCTGATCCTGGTTTGGCGATTATTGTGACAATATGACTGAATAGCAAACATAAGCATGTCCTGGTTAATTTTATTTTACCTATATTTAATCAATAATGTCAACAAAATAAAATGTATATGGTCTCTCATTGCACTCACGGTTTGACATGAATCAGGTCTTAGTGGTCACATAAATCGTGTACATGTATTGATATCATACATGCCGCTAAGTTAATAAAATATCAGAAGGATTTATCGGGCATCTGGTAAGTTTGTTTATCATACCACTGCATCGATATCTGACTGATATAACGTTGCATGATATATTTTTTATATCATGTTCAACAGGAAGTTCTTATATCAGTCGATGTTTCATATTACTAAGACTTAACAAAGAAGTTATATTTTATTGTAAAAAATAATCAGATTCATCAAAACATACACTTTGATACGAAGATGTATTACATTTTATCCACAGAAAGCAACACAAACAGCAAAAAACGTATTTTCCAAATATTTAAAATGAATGTGTAAATGTTGATGACGTCGTGTTCGACAGGAAGTTGTTAAATCAGCCGATGTTTGGATATAAGTCATTTTACTCGGAATGAACTATAAAGTCATTATGTTAAGTAAAATAAAACCAGATTCAACAAAACAAACACTTTGATACCAGGATGTATTATATTTTAGACATAAAAAGCAAACAAAACAGCGAAAAACATATTTTACAAATATTAAGCGCAAGTGCTCATGACGTCATTAGTAACAAGTCAAACGTCGACGATCATATTCATTCCCGCTGAAAATGCAGTGTCGTAGCGATTTTGTTTTAATTATTTCTTTTAAAACGGGGACTTAGAGAGAGGTATAATAAACAGAAAAACAGGTTACTGCCTGATCTTTTTTAAATATATCAGGCTCGACACGAATAAAATAACGGCTCGGCAAGCCTCGCCGTAATATTATTCTCGGCCTTGCCTGATATATTACAAAAAGATTAGGCAGTAAACTGTTATTATCTATGTACAACGACTGATTTTGCTCGCTTGTAATGTTCCGTTTTCTGTTACAAATTTGTACACTGTTTCAAGCTGTAATGTGTATGCTTTCAATTACGTTTATGGCATGCATATCTATATATCAAGCCAAGGCTAGCCAAGGCTAAGATAATAACTTGATTCATGATATGCTTAGATTCCGCTATTCAATTATATTACTACGTTGAAACAAGATAACGACATAAATCTATTTACAGATGTATGTCACATGACAATATTTGTAACGATGTGAAAGACTGTCCCGGCAATGAAGATGAGAAAGGATGTGGTAAGTGCTCATTTATTCTAAATAACATTATTATACTCATGCGATTACAACCGTTTTAGTAAGTTAGCAGTGCAGATATCAAACGGATGAATGCAAACAGATGATCACGATAAATAAACATACACATGACCGGTCTTAGTTCAAAAGCAGGTCAACTATTTATATACTAGATATTGAATTACTACCAACTTACTTATAATAGTTTCAAAGTAATTAAATTACCATTTTTTGTAGAACAGTCATATAGACTAGTCTATTGACGCGGATCATTTCCCCAATATAAGCGATTATCACAACTCAATACGTTATCTATGAATCTAAACCGAAAGACACGATATGCAGTTCTATAGTAGTTAGTACTGTCTTCATATATATATACCGGTCATTTTTACTTAATGTATCTATAACTATTGACTTTTGTTAACTATTGAGAAACAAAAATAACTAATGCATATAACACAACGATATGTGTGATTAAGAAAGTGTTCCTATCAGAAACAATACAATTTAGACAAGTGTTATATCAGTTAGACTTTAAGTAGACGAATTTCAGACAAACCGTATCTAATACAGTTTAAAGGCCCTATAAAGGTGACAAATCCAATTACCGGATTTCAGTTACTCTTGCATAAAAAAATGCTAATAACACAGCTTAGGTGCAACATTGTCAAGAATTATGGAAGATATACCAGTTTCATAATTGGAAGAAATGTTTACAACTTTGTAACGAACGTGGTGTGTAGCCTCAAAGCGGTTACTTATGCTAAAANCATAAAAATGCTAATAACACAGCTTAGGTGCAACATTGTCAAGAATTATGGAAGATATTCCCGTTTCATAATTGGAAGAAATGTTTACAACTTTGCAACGAACGTGGTGTGTAGCCTCAAAGCGGTTACTTATTCTAAAAATAGCCGAAAGAAAATTCAATTTTAATTATATTTTAAACAACTTTTTACCAGCAGAAAGTGACTTATTAGATCCCTAAAAACTTTTAACCATTTAGAAGATACCTATTTGTGAGTGCTACCGGAAAACGTTGAAAATCAACGATATATTTTTGGTGACCTGAGTCACTTTCACTTTCACTTTGTGCATTTATTTATATTCATTTTAAAAGGATTAGATGTTAAGCAAAACATCGGGTATACTATTAGCATACCATATTCGTATTAATGTTAATACTATCAGATGTTTTTTTTAGTGTACATCTTTTTATAATACTCTTACGCTGATATCGACCTGATACAAAGGTGCTTGATATGATGTTTAATATCATGTGAGTAGGCGTAAATGTTTGGATGTACAACATATTATTTGGAATAATCTATGAAGTCTACATGTTCGGTAGAAATGATTCCTATTCTACAAACAAAACAATTTGTTACCAAAATGTAGTCTAATTTATGCTCAAAAAGAAACAAAAACAGTTAAAACCGTATTTTACAAATATTAAGCGCATGTGCTCATAACGTCATAGTTTACTCGCCAAACCTTATAAAACACATTCAGGACCGCCCAACATGTAGAGAAAAAGCAACTGAATTTATTATTTCTTTAAAATCAGGGGTAGATGTATGATCAACAGAAAAAAAGTCAGGTTTTTGGTCTATCGTTTTGTAATATGTCAGGCTCTACACGACAACAATGCTTGACAAGCCTTGCCCTTTTTAAATTCAAACTCGCCTTATATATTACACAACGATTGAGCAGTTGCCTTTACTTCGCCATGTTATCCACTTTCATTCCTTAAATAGTTTGCATTTTCATCTTTCGATAAGTTCGAAATATTTAATTTAAAATACTTAGAGTCTTCAGACTCTACGACCTATACCTTTACTACTCTTAGACACGAAACGTCATTACCATGTCATTTACTATAATCATGAAGAACATGCGATTCTTTAAACTTGACTTTTACTAGCCCTGTTTGTGTAGATCCAGGTCTTGAGTGACAAACCTGGTAGACCCTATATTGTAAACTGACTAGATCCATGCGTGACAAGTGTGAATATTTGGGGTTATATGTAGATAATCATAGACGAACTGACCAACATGAGCTTTCTTGGAGAAGTGGTCTGACTTTTAGAGCGTGTGTTTCATTTGTTGTGTTGAAAATCCAACATTTACATTTAGTGCATTATTCATTTCACTAGGTCAACAAATAATCAGAAATAGAAGACAAAAATGTTGTTTAATTTTTAGTTTTACGCTTTGTTTATTATGTTCAAAGATACATGGATAAATGTAATGTAAATAAATATGTGAACTGTTCACTGTATTCGTTCTTTTATAAAATAAAATGTATTCCCTCATGATATTCAAAGTGGCAACCAGCTTTATTTGTAATAAAAAGTGTTGTCGTGATGCATTTGATTCATGATGAATTGCATAACTCAGAACATTGTCAAAAAAACAAAAGCAAATGTTAACGCAAACATAATTTGATTCTTAACATATATTTTCATAAACCTTTACGCGTGCATCGCGGATTTTTTTGTCACTAAAAACAGTAAAACAATTAGACATATAATGCAGACAGACACGTCAAAGATAATATAAGATGATTGTCAATTAGGTCAAATCCTTGTAATATTGATCTTGTAGAGAGTCAAGTAATTATAGTGTTTTTTTTTAATTTAATAAGCCAAAACACAATGTTATGTGGATGCACTGGGTAATCACGTATTCACACAACGCGGTGTTAGCACAAGTACTGCCTCATCTCTCCGTTTATAAACCGTTCTCCTGTTGTGTGTATTTATGGCACAATATTTGTTAAATGCAGTGTACTCTGCTTGAACACAGTTATATTCTGAACAAAACATCATACATTCGAAGACCGTATTGATGTCATATTTGTACTCATGATAACGTCCTCGATCTTCCTTAAGATGTCCATTTTCCATCGTATATTCAGTAACACATCCTGAAACAAACACAAATATTGCGAATTGATACACAAACTATGATAATGTACGCGTTCATCGAAATGCTGCCCTATAAACACTACATACATCTTTCGAGGGTGTTCATTCCAATTGAAAAATAAATAACCAGATGAAGGTTTGAATATTGAATTTACATAATAGACTATGACTACACATATTACTCAGGAGGTATAAGGGGCAATTTGAGAATACGCAGCATTTAACATGTATATACATGTATAACTTTAAGTGTCATACATAATGATTGCAGTAAAATTATGTAATATAATCGCTATTTTATTTAATAAATACTATTATTTTACAACAAAATGAAAAACAAATTATTAAGCATGACAACTAAACGTCGGTTGTAAAAATTGTTCAAATATAAAACTGACCTTTCTGTGCAATTGTTATTGATCCATCGTCCAATTCAGTTGTATCATGCTTGAACAAGTAGAACTGATTCCTCCGTTAATCGTGTACTGTCACATGGCTGGGTATCCATCCGTCATTAAACATTTCACGACGTCTAACTCCAAGGTCAACTGTTAGGATCTGAAATACAGATAGTCACAAGCTCACCACTGATATATAGCGTAAGTGCATTTGTACATACGTGAATCATTATTCTGTGTTTCTTAATGTTTGTTTCATGCTGTTATAAATACCATGTGAATTCAACCTGATATATCGGGCTCATATTATGTTGATGCAACGAAAACAAAAATCAAAAGATTAGTAGACCACTGGTTTTGATGTTAGATGGAGAAATATTTAACATACATGTTATCCTATAACGGAAGTAAAATCGGCCATTTGGGCGAAGCGTTTTCATATAGTAGTAGTGTGTTAAATGCTTTTTTTCTTGTACAGAACATGATTTGTTGTAAAAGGACGTATTGTCAAAAAACAAAATCATGTATATACATGTAAAGACCGTCTCTATGTTTTTAAATATAAACAACTGTAAAACCTTGTAATAACACAGACCTTCTCAAGTGAGCTTACGATACATGTAAATATATATCTTACATTTAAGTATTAATTGGATTAAAATATAAAGATAATTTGAATGTTATAACACACAAATATCGATTAATTATTTGAAATTTATTGTAAAACGTTTTGCAAGCAACGAAAACACAAGGCGGAAATATTTGTGTGGAAAATATAGACGTTAAATTAAGCTTACTGTTCCAATATCAGGAAGGTACTTGTCAAAGTCGTCAACATCATTTTGTTCGAAGTATCCTCGTAGAGGTATGTGTGCCGTACCCCTGGTTTTTCCATGCAACCTCATGTGCACGGAACCTTCGGTTTCAGCATTCCGTTTATCAGCAGTGACAACGCGTATTGCATAAAGGGTAGCTATAAACAGCAAAAACCATTGAAATATACAAGTGTGTGAAAAAACATATATAACTTATGTACATGTGGAGAACAAAGATATTAATTATATACATAAAGGACAATAAAATACTGGTTGGATCGAGATTATTAAACTTTCACATTTTCAGTGCCGAGCGGAATAGAAAATATCTGTAGAAAATGTCTATACGTCCTCTTTGGCCCAATTCACTTTAGAAAAAGTATACAAGTATTTTGCATAAGGTGCCTAAAACCCAAAACAATCTAATCATCAAATTCTTTACGTGGTGTTGTTTGTAGCTGTGGAGTAAACCTGTTGTTTCTCAGGAACGAACCTTAGTTGATAATGACCCTCACAAAATGCATGAATAATATAGCTTGAATTATTCTATAAAGGGTGGAGCTTAAAACAAAAAAAATATGGGAACGTTATGATTTTGATACACACCTGCCACGCAGCGGACTTTCCCCGACCATTGGCCACGATAACAGACAAGTGCCATGTCAATGGAACTCGGAAGGTATCCACTTGCACAGTTTCTATCGGTTATCCAGATAATATCACCGTCGTCATATGACTGATTCTCAAGATTGACTATAAATTGCAATCAGGTTTCGCACAACCAGCTAAAAAACCAAAAGAAACAATCTTGAAAACTTACAGAATAGAAATAAAAATGAAACACTGAACGAATACACAAACGGCGAGACAGAAAGTGGTATTAATAAATCGAATATGTACAATGTAGTTACTCGATGTTTGACACGTTTTTAAAAGCAACGAATACAGTCCAACATAGAGTATATATTATTTCTTCAGTGTTAACATACATAATTCACAGTGAGGTTCTTTGAATCCCACTAGGCATTCACACTTATCAGGTGCTATACACGTGCCCCCGTTTCGACATCCTTGTGTGCATACGGCTGGAAGAAAAACAAAATTGGACCTTCACGAAAGAATTTTTTAAACAGGCAATATGTGCGAATTATTAATCCATATTATGTCAGTAGATGTATACAGTTAATATTCCCATTTGACAATATACATGCAACATTTGCTCTTACGCCACTTTTCAAATGTGTTGTATTTGACAAATGAATAATACATGTGTATCACGGTGTATAAGTCATTCATTATACGGAAAATCTTGTGCGGTATGGCTCTGTCGTATACAGTTGTTTCGAATGTTAAAATGTTTTTCTGTACCAAACACTCTGCATAAGTGTCTCAACGTTTTCAGTAACAACATCAACAACATGAATGATTATATAAACAATATGCCCACAAGTGCTTCTAATGGCACTTATAGTAATTCTGTTTACGTATTAAGTGTTTTATTATGTATGATAAAAACTAAATTGTAACGAATACAACAACATAGGCCCGAGAATATACTTCACCTCCTATGAAATCACTGCAATACAATTTTCATTTTCATTTGGATGTATACAATATACTATGTTTTAGCGTCTTAGTATCGTTTTAAGATAACACTAATTTAAAAGACTAAGCTTGAGAATTGCTCTAGAACAATTACGTAACGACGCCACTATTAAGACGTCAGTTCATAGTAAAGCATTGAATATAATCGACTATTTTCATATATGTTTCCCTGTTTGAAACAGTTAGTTACCGTTTTAAAGTTACTTGTAGTTTACATATAAAGAATTAAACAGCATAATTTAGAAATTGTTCATGCAAAGTCATTATTTATGGCGAAAACATGTTATCCAAACAATTTGGAAGAAGCATCACAGCGGTTTTCAATTGTATCTATTCTTTATTTATTAAACGTAGTTTTCAACAGTTAAAACACTTTATAATAATATGTTGTTGATATGCTGATTGACACTTCGACATTTTTGAAACATGCATCGTTTAAATATGCCTAGTATTACAGTCTGGCTAAGATATGGATATTCATTCTTACGTTCACAACGAGCTCCCTTCGTATTTTTAGGACATTTACACGTGTTATCTCTATAACAATAACCTCCATTCTTGCAGTGATCAACCGGACATTTCACTGAAAGTAAACCATATAAAGAATAACAGGTTATTGAAATGTACACGATAAAATCAAACATTTTATGTTGCATAAATACGGTTGTATCAGCGAATTGACGAGCTAACTATAAACGTAAAACTATATTCATGTTAAATGCAATTACCTTGTCGGCACTCGGGGAATGAGCCGTTATTGTCCATTTCCCACGTATTCGCTTCAGGTCGCTGCTTTGAAATCCATGATCCTTTTTCGCAGACAAATAGCCTGGATATTGGCTCGTAGAACGTGTTGCCAGAAGGTGGACAATTTAATGTTAGAATATCGCCGTGTTGGATTTCATAACGGTTTGCACCGGATATAAATGTTCGTTCGATAGGATCAAAAAGTGTTAATCCCGTTTTTAAATGTGTTGGAATCTTGCAGCCGACTAAACAGAAACAACAACGACATATATTATTTACATCAAGCAAGAGTCATAGACGATGTGGCTACCACAAACATATATTAATACATTTTATAATCATGTATTTTTGTAGTCATGGATATGAATTAATACTGTTGCTAAATGCTTATATTGATAATTTGTTATAATAACTCATAATGTCTGAATCAATTTCTATGCATCTAATATTGCAACGGAAACAATATGTGTACATTAAAAGCGGCATTTGAGAAAAAGCTTTAAAATAAACAGAATCGTGTTTAGCAACTTCATACTTGGTTTGCATTCCACATCGAATCCCAAACACTGGAATCTACCGGTTATTTGATCGCACTTGCACGAGTATCTTGTATACAAACTGGCATCCATTCCGTTATTGAACACAAGCGTGTAATTTGCATCACATTCCACTGATCGTCCGCGGTCTTTTATACTTCCGTAATCGATTTAACACGTTTTAGGCGTGGGCGTTGTCTCAACTGCTGGCTCTAAAATGTCAACGTGCACAGCATTAAATCGTTTATCGGGGTCAAACCGTGCCGTTTGATCAGTAGATACTTGTCAATCGAATACTGCATTGACCTTTATATGTACCGATTTCAGTTGATACAGAATAAACTATATTTAAATAATGCTAACAGCCAAAGAGAGAAATTCATGTTTGGCTGCTGTCTTATCTGTGTCTAATAGGATAACGCTAATTATTGATATTACTAAGTAGGAATGAATATAAATATATAACGAGTATACCAACGAAATATTGTTAAACTACTCTCATTGAGGCAAGTTAAAGTATTTCGACGCTATGTGTTAATCCATTAAAAAAGCGTTAACATTGCATGTAAAAAACAGAACTAAAAATACAATCTTGCAGCGTGCAAATAAGAATGTACATATTACATAAACTTATAATGTTTTCGATTAACAATGAGCCACAATGTGGCATCAATTTATACTGTTTTCATACACGCGAATAGAAGAAATACTTTGGTGAAATATACGAGTATACGATGAATGGAAACTACGCATGAAGATTTGTTTTTTCAGTTTTGTTACGGGATTTAACAGTGAATGAGTCTTGGAACCGAAAATGTCGGTGATGAAACTGTATTGTTTATTTTAGCCGTGTGCAGTAAAGGATGTGAGAACGGGGGGACCTGCACATCACCAAACACTTGCGCATGTAAAGAAGGATTCAGCGGATCTAGCTGCGAAATTGGTAAGTGTGATTTCACTTTGCATTCCATATACGAACGAAAACTAGCAGGGTTAGCACAAATAATATGTATAATAAAGAGTTAATTGAGATTTATTCATGAGATCATACGTTTGTTAACTGTGAATACAATAACGAACGTCAACTTTGTGACTGAATACTTTGAGGGCAACACACACAAATCAACTACGTGTGAAATTGTGATGATGATAAGACGTTAATTTCAATTTGAGTACGCATCAATTAAAAAATAGTTAGGATATAAATCGCCTTTAACGTCACTAATATGGAAAGAATAATTAAACACATTAATTGAAAAGAAAATGTATTTGCTGTCGGCAAATAAAGTGGAGTAAATTTCTCAATTAAGTTAGATAATCTACACATTTTCACTCGCGAAAAGATTTATTTCTCACTTAAGTCACTTGACTGAGATAAATAATTCACGGTATTACCTCAGAATCAAACACATATCTCGTATTTACATATTTGTGGTTTCCGTATAAATTCTTATAAATAAATAGACATCATTTGTCGCATTCGTTGAGCATAGCTACGATTTCTGAAAATATTGTAATGAGCGTTTCCGAAGAAAATATATCTATCACATTCATATCCGTCGTTTTAGGAGACCAACTTCGAGTGTGGGTTCGTGCCAATGACAGTATGGGGAATAGAAGAGCTGACACCACAATCATCAAGGTGGACGGATCAAAACCACGCCTGCAAACCAGCATATCAAAGCCAGAACTCAATATTG
>VMBQ01013986.1:4402-15017 GCA_007657795.1 Dreissena rostriformis | reverse complement strand
ACATGCTGATAGTTGTTTACCAGTCATCCTACCTTGACAACAATTACCAGTGTCTTAAAGTATAGACTTTCAACAACAACTGATTGAATATCAGCATCATACTGATAGTTGTTTACCAGTCATCTTAGCACCTGTAGTTTTGGCAAGCAGTACACCAGAATGAGAATACCAAATCATTATTATTCCCCCTCCCATTTAGGTTGCTGTTGCATAATGGATATGGTGTCCGCCTAGCAATGGGGAGGTTATGGGTAAGATTCCAACTGTGGGAGAGTTCTTAAGATGTCCCCCATATACACCAAGTACTGGTTCAACCCAGTTTGGGTCAGCAGCACACCAGAATAAGAATACCAAATCACCAGTCTCTGTGCAAGACTGTTCTACAGAGTAGCAATAGAGAGGTCGCCATCAATGCAGTCAGAAGAAAAGTAATTTGAAAGAGTCCACGACGTCCCTCCCCATGGATGAGCTTCTCTCAGCAGCCCACAACAGACCTGGATGGCGGAGGATCCCTGTGTTGTTGTCCCTTATTTACCCTAATGGCAAAACCAGAAAGGGAATGATGATAATAATGATGATTCCCACCCCCTTGGGTGATTCACAAAGACATTATGCAGTCCCAATAAGTTTATAACTCTATAATACTATACTGAATTTCAAACTGTTTAAATACCATTGATTTATCGTTTACAGTAGAATCTGCTTAATTGAATAGCCCATTTGTCACGTCCAAATATTCAATTAACCGGAGTATTAAATTATACAAAATCAGTTATATTTCCAATGTTATGAAGGTTAAAAAAAATCCGGAAAAAAAAACGCATCGTACCGAAGTATGAGCTTCCTAGAACTTGGTCCGTATTCCGTGTTTTGCTGAATTTTCAAATGCGCATGATTAAATTTGTAATCCGAAACACTCTTCCCAATTTAATTTTCTGTTAAGTGGATTCTACTGTATAACCAAATCATAGTCACTAAAAATGGGTTATTTTACGTTTCTCTAAATAAATTCTTTAATGTTTTGATGGGTTCAGGACACTTTGATGGTGCCTTTAAATTTCCAATAAAGTACGCAAATGTTTAATTGAACTTTCTAATCTATATTTAATTATTCTGACAATTGGATCAATTAAATAATTAGCCCTAATTGAATTCATTGGGAATATGATAGTGCATGATTAGTGTGATCATATTTCATTATTTTTTAACAATTGTCATATGGTGTTTAGAGTATCTGCTAATATTTGACAAAATAAAATTGGTGGCACCGCTATAAATTATCAATGCATTGGGACTCCAATGATTTGTAGTATGGATGATTAGCCCTTTGCATGCTGGGAAATTTGTCGTCTGCTAAAATGTCATCTGCTTAATTTCTAAAATTAGCATTTTCTTCGATTTTTTTTCAAAGAATACTATCAGAATAGCAAACAGTTTGGATCCTGATGAGACGCCACGTTCTGTGGCGTCTCATCTGGATCAAAACTGTTTGCAAAGGCCTTCAAAATCCGGTTCCAGCGCTCAAAGGGTTAGCAAATAGAAATAATTATCTGTGAGTTGGTCTTGTTATTGTTTGCTCACTCATTAATGCTAACTGGATTTTGTCTCAATATTTCATGAATATTAATGATCAAGGTATAATGATCTGTTGATTATTTGCAGAAAAGCCTCATGAATTTTCATTTCAGCATTATGCAATACAAGTTACTTTGAAAAATGAATGCACTGTGGACCATAAGACGATAAGGAAAATTGTGCAGTGGTGATAAGATAATAAGTTTCATAAATAAGGCGTTAATAGAGAAATTTATTGCTGCAGGGATTAGATGAGAAACTAATTGCAATGTGGATAATCATGAGAAATGTTAATGCCAACGTTGCACCTAATAGGTACAAAGGTACCTAGGTTTATGTTTTATAATAAAAGCATTTAAACAAAAAAATCACAAATTTGGTCGTAGATTTTGGCTTTCCTGCTATTTAATGTTGAATTCAAATAATTCAGTTTTTTGGTTTCACGAGAGAAATCATGAGAATTTACCGCACCAATTATCATATGAGCCGCCCTGTGAGAAACCTGGCTTAATGCATGTGCATAAACTGTCCTCCTGGATTAGCTTGTGCAGTCTGCACAGGCTAATCAGAGAAGACACTTTCCGCCTAGCATGAATTTTCATATGGAAGATACTTTCTTAATAAAAAAAATTCTTTAAAGAGGAAAGAGTTGTTCCTGATTAACCTGTGTAAAATGAATAGGCTGATCTGGAACGAAACTTTAGGCACATGCAAGCCCGATTTTCGCAGAGTGTGGCTCATATTATCAGTTCCTTTAACCCTTTGCATGCTGGGAAATTTGTCGTCTGCTAAAATGTTGTCTGCTAAATTTCTAAAACTAGCATTTTCTTTGATTTTTTTTCAAAGAATACTATCAGAATAGCAAACAGTTTGGATCCTGCATGAGACGCCACGTTCTGTGGCGTCTCATCTGGATCCAAACTGTTTGCAAAAACCTTCAAAATCCGGTTCCAGCGCTCAAAGGGTTAACTGTGTAAGACGACACTACATGGAAAGATTCATGCCCGATTTGCATAAATGAATGGCCAGACTAAATATTTAAATTTCATAATTGCTAGTTTCAGGAATCTTGCACACAGCTTTCCGCATGCCCACTTATCACCATTATTTAGCTGAAATAGTTATCATGCTGTATGATGGAAAGTTTCTATTGTTGTTTAACCCTTTGCATGCTGGGAAATTTGTCGTCTGCTAAAATGTTGTCTGCTAAATTTCTAAAATTAGCATTTTCTTCGATTTTTTTTTCAAAGAATACTATCAGAATAGCAAACAGTTTGGATCCTGATGAGACGCCACGTTCTGTGGCGTCTCATCTGGATCCAAACTGTTTGCAAAGGCCTTCAAAATCCGGTTCCAGCGCTCAAAGGGTTAACTGTGTAAGACAACACTTTATGAAATGATTCATGCCCGATTTGCATAAATGAATGGCCAGACTAAATATTTAAATTTCATGATTGCTAGTTTCAGGTATCTTGCACACAGCTTTCCGCATGCCCACTTATCACCATTATTTAGCTGAAATAGTTATCATGCTGTATGATGGAAAGTTTCTATTGTTGTTTAACCCTTTGCATGCTGGGAAATTTGTCGTCTGCTAAAATGTTGTCTGCTAAATTTCTAAAATTAGCACTTTCTTCGATTTTTTTTTTTCAAAGAATACTATCAGAATAGGAAACAGTTTGGATCCTGATGAGACGCCACGTTCGTGGCGTCTCATCTGGATCCAAACTGTTTGCAAAGGCCTTCAAAATCCGGTTCCATGGCGCTCAAAGGGTTATAAATACAGCTATTATAGGGAAAGTAGTTTAAATATTGGTGGACTTATGGTTCTATGGGTTAACTACCCTTGAAATGACAATCTAGGGTACAAAAACGTTTGTGTAATTATTTAAATATAGCATTTCGAGCTTATTTTAATTTCAGTATCACTTTGTTAATAAAAATATTTTATGTTGATTGTTATACAAATAGTGTAGGGACATTTGGTATTATGCTGTTCATGTAACATGTGTTTTGAAATATAATTATTTATATAAATTGTGAAAGCTTGCAGTCTGCACCAAACACTTTTTTTAGACAAAAGTCCTCCTGAATATGACCCATGAATACCTCTTAAAATATAATAATATAATTTCTAATAAATGTTTTTGCTAAACTTACTTAATGAATTGCAACTATTATAGTAACTTATAGAACAAGCTTTGTTTTGAACGAGGATCTGGACAAAAGCGTCATATGTCAGGACAGTGCTTCAACCATAACAACAGCAGGACTGTTCTTCCAAAGTAGGGACGTATGGCATTTATGATTACAGCGCGCACAATTATAATCTGATCATTTTAGAAATGGAATAATTTCCATACTATCATTGTTTATTCAGGCCAACGAACAACTCTTTTGTTGGGATGCAAGTATTGGGGATATTGTTCTTTCTGGTGATCTTCTAGATTCTAGATTATATTCCTGCACATCACAACTTAAAAGCATTGTTTATTGCCTGGTAAATAGTAATAAATCAATTATAAATCTAAATAATGTTTAAATTAATTTTTGACGGATAATTTTTCAAGCAGGTGTATCCTCTGTGAGGAAGGAAGATGTTGCAATTCTGCAACTGTCATGATTGAATCCATGTTGGTGCACATGAGACTGCATCTTGTTAACAAAAAGATGACATCCTTTCATCCCACAATGCATTCTTACAGGATGTGATCAGCATTTAATGTGGTGTTTTTATTTCCGCTCAAATAATGTCCAATTATTTTCGCAGCAATTGCTTTTTTTGGTCCCAGACTTCTGGCACAATGAGTCAGAATGGAGCAAAAAGGAAAATTAAAGAGCCCAAAGAAGTAGAGTGACAATGCCAAAGACAAATTATGTGTCAGGAAAGATAGAGACTTAGCTGTATTTAATGACTTGTGACTAAATGAGTCATGGAAACAAATGAAATGGTGGGCCTGACATTAATAGTTTGTATTTGATGCTAAGAATGTAATTTGCAGAAGTTTCCAGGGACGATGTTACAGTCACCGCAGGATTTGTATTGCTGGTTACCCATTTAAATTAACCCATTTATGCCTAGTGGAATCTCCCATCCTTCTAAATTGGATGGATTGATTTCCAAAAAGAGGGATGTCTAGTATTTTATTTATATATTTAGAATATTTCTTACAGAAATTCCTTTAAGCAAACAGCGCAGACCCTGATGAGACGCCGCATCATCTGGGTCTATGCTGTTTGCCAAGGCCTTTTTTCTAGACGCTAGGCATAAATGGGTTAAGAAAGTCATGCAGCAGATTTGTGTATTAACATTTTTGTTTGAGAGCAATTTCTATCAACATAGAGGAACATGTTTATATTCATCTAAAACGACTATTGCAATCTGTAGGTTGACAATTTTTATTCACAAGACTATAGTCATTAGAGAAATACATTTTAATGCAAAATTATTTATAATTTTCACTGTTATTATGTCCCCCAGTCTATACTGGGGGACATATTGTTTTTGCCCTGTTTGTTTGTTTGTTGGTTTGTTGGTTTGTTTGTAATGGTTTGCACAAACTTTAACATTGGCCATAACATTTTCAATATTGAAGGTAGCAACTTGATATTTGGCATGCATGTGTATCTCATGGAGCTGCACATTTTGAGTGGTGAAAGGTCAAGGTCATCCTTCAAGGTCAAAGGTCAAATATATGGGTCAAAATCACTCAAAAGAAGACATAGTGTTTCACAAACACATCACTTGTTTTTTCACTATGTACAACAGTTAATAACAAATTTTAAATCACTGATATTTCTCCAGAAAAGTCACATGAAAGCATATCGCCCCTAACCCGCGAAAGTCATCAAACTCAATTTATAAAAAAAAAATCGGGAGGAAGAAAAAACTTCACAATTTTTCTGAAAAGTCTTGATGTAGGTAAAACTTTGCAAAAATACGTTAAAGGTAGTTTACAGGCGTAAATATGTTATATTGACTAATTCCAAAAAAACGCGTAAAATTCCAAAATCTTTCCTTCCTCTTGTGGTTAACAATGAAGTTTGGAAATTTTCGAACTCAATTTCATCAAACCAATGAATATTCGCCAAAATATCACATGGGCATAACTATATCATCCGATTTGGGAGGAGCTTAGAAATCTTTGCTGTGAACGCAGGCTCTGTAAGACAATGCGAAAATATCATAATCCGTTTCCGCGCAAAAACTGAGTTTGGCCATTTTCGCGGGCACGGGACGATATAATAAACTAACTTTGTCAGCATCTAGTTTTTGTACAACATTACTGTATGTTACTTCTACCGATGTTCACTTGGTTTCCTTGCACATAGGTAAGTATACAAGTCCCATAACTCTGACAAATAGATATAACCTAACTCAAGTGCACTTATATTGGTGCTGCAATTTTTGCATATGCGAACCAGTGAATAGTTGTTTATTACCATGAGGTTTGACTTTTTTAATGACCTAAGTAACTCAAGTGCACTTATATTGGTGCTGCATTTTTTGCATATGCACAATTAGTGAATTGTTGTTTATTACCATGAGGTTTGACTTTTTATGCCCCTGAAGGTGGGCATATAGTGATCGCACTGTCCCGTCCGTCTGTCTGTCCGTCTGTCTGTCTGTCTGTCCGTCTGAAATTCCGTCACACTTTGCCTTTAGGATTCGAAAAATGTGGAAAAACACTGCGTTTAAGTTTACAAAAATGTGGAAAAAGAGGGCATATGTCATCCTATGGTGAAAGCTCTTGTTTAATGACCTAACTCAAGTGCACCAATAGGTGCTGCAATTTTTGCATATGCACAATTAGTGAAGAGTTGTTTATTATCATGAGGATTGACATTTTAAGTTGTTAGACTGAACATGCAACAATTAATCATGCTATAAACCAAGAAAAAAGAAGTGTTTCCACTCCAATGGAAACAAAGTTGCAATCAATGCCAAGTTATTGCAGGATGGTGCCATATTCTTTTAAGGGCACTGTCTTTTCTGTTTGAAAACAAGATAAAGCAGGACTCCAGATACCATGCCTGTGGATTATGTAATAATCTCCCTCACCCCCCATCACGGCTTTACTGAATCGACTTCTACAGCAGCCATTCCCGCTAAAAGGGTAGTAAATTATGTTGTGGGTATAAAACCTAAGATCAAGCACTCACGGAAGGATGGAAATCTTGTGTCACTGGGTGATTGTTACTGCGCTTCAATTACAGGAAATTACTGCTGGGTGTCTGTTCAGGTTCTCGTGCAGGTCTGTTACTAAATTATTGTGGGAACTTTGTTTTAAGCAATTGGGTTCCCCAATCAGGGGCCTTTTTTCTGAATTCTTTTTTTGGGTTTGTGTTTTTAGTAATTTGCAAAGTTTTACATAAGGGTTTAGCTTTTAAGTGTCATCATAATTATCTGATGTAAAAAATGTTCAGCACATACAACAGTTTTGAAATAAAAAATTGAGCCAAGTATTGTCTTTACATTTCCTCCTGAATTAGTTTTTAAGCTCCTGCTTTCAAGACATGACCAATAAAATTATTTCCGACACAGAATTACGTATTTACACCCAATGACCACTGTTTGAGTTTATTTTCAAATCATATTGTATTTTTAATGCAAACACTCTAATACCTGTTAATGCCCTTGCCTTTTGATCGTATGAAAACAGACGGCCATTTTTATTTGGCATGTTTTCTGCCAGAATGAAATGCACTTACGTCTGCTTTTACGTCTGCTATTAGGAAATAAAGATGTTCTTTCATTTCTCAGATTTCGCTGTAAGGTGTAATTCAACAGAAAGCCATCAAATAACAGGGAGTATTCAGTTCTAATGCACTCAAAACGCAACAAATTGAAGTTATTTTGAGAGAAACTGTCATGATATATATTTTGTTACCATTGGGATATTGTACAGAAATCACCTTTGTTCTCTTCCTAAAGATCTAAAACGTTACTTTCAGATGCCAATGTTTGGTAAACAAAACCCTATTTGATATAAGTGTGTAATGCAAAAGGTGTTATCTAGTGAATGTTAATTTTTTTGTCAACATTTTTATGCCCCTGGTAGGGTGGCATATAGCAGTTGAACTGTCCGTCAGTCTGTCCGTCTGTCTGTCTGTCCGAAAACTTAATCATTGGTCATAACTTTTGCATTATTGAAGATAGCAACTTCATATTTGGCATGCATGTGTATCTCATGGAGCTGCACATTTTGAGTGGTGACAGGTAAAGGTCAAGGTCATCCTTCAAGGTCAAAGGTAAAAAAAACAAAACACAAAGCAGCACATAAGGAGGCATAGTGTTTCTGACAAACACATATCTTGTTCAATCAAAATCTGTGTATATTTGCTATTGCACATATAACGATAATAATTAATAAAAAAATAATATGTGTATGACCTCTTTTGGGGAATACACAGGGCTTTATGTATGTGATGAACAATTTTCTGCATGTAATTATGCTTAATCTTTAGGGTGAACAAAATTTAATTTTTTATCAGTTTAGATTATTTGTGCAATTTGAGAATACATAAGTAAATAAACATTAATACAAATAACATTATCAAAAGTTTCTTACTTGCATCCACAAACTATGTTGTAGTTTAGAACATACACATTTCTAGTGAATGGTTGGACAGATGGACAAGCCAGAGATCATTAAAGGGTGCTAAATCTAGCTAGTTAATTGGAAAAACATTGCCAATGTATACGGTTCTTTTGTTTTTATNTTCTAGTGAATGGTTGGACAGATGGACAAGCCAGAGATCATTAAAGGGAGCTAAATCTAGCTAGTTAATTGGAAAAATATTGCCAATGTATACAGTTCTTTTGTTTTTATGTCCATATAAAACATTGAACTCCATATTGATAAATCAAAGGTGTTTAAAAAAATCATTTAGCAAACAATTTTATTGATTTTTATGCCTCGGAAGGTGGGCATATAGTGATCGCACTGTCCGTCTGTCTGTCTGAAATTCTGTCACACTTTGCGTTTAGGTTTCGAAAAATGTGGAAAAACACTTTGCGTTTAGGTTTAGAAAAATGTTGAAAAAGCGGGCGTATGTCATCCTATGGTGACAAGCCTTGTCTTATTTATATTAGGGCCTGAATGATGGATAAACAACATCTTTCTGGTTATCTCACAAAGAAATGTATCACTAATTGTTCAGTAGCATGATTGCATACCAAGAATCTGTGGCCAAAATAAATACAGTGGTTCCTAATCATCCGCAAAAAAAAACTGTCAAACTCTTATAATTCCATTACCTGTTTCTAGGCTACTAACCAGCTATAAAAGTGGGGAGTAGTGTAAGTTTACCGCCTAGAGGCTATAAAACACTAATTGGTTTATAAATGCATGGCACCAGCTGTTATTTCTGGTGATGCTAGAATTACACACTTGTGGAATCTGCTTTAGCTAATCGCTATTGTTTCAAGATTAAGCTTTGATAAAACAACCTTCGATAAAACGAGGGGTTGGAACAGAAGTGAGATTTCGAAGTTCTTCAGAATAACAAATAATGAAGTTGTTAGGATCTGTCTATTGTTTTTCAAGCACTCTGGCATTTTTTTATACTTGCAGGATAAACAAAAACTCCCACCTATTCCTCTTAATTGTTTTTTTGGCTGCCTTTCTTATTCACAAGAAAAGGGTCTTCGGAAATGGTTTGTATTGATCATATGAAGCAGTTGTGTACAAATTCTGTATTTTTGTCTTAAAGATTTTCTCTTCTTAAATCTCTAAAATGTGAAGGATTTCCTCAACAATTATAAATAAAAAAAACACCATCTGCTTATTGCAATAAAAATAAATATTGTCATTTGTTATCATTTGTTTGTTATTGTTATTATATGAAAAAAGGTTTTGTTCCATGATACTTACCACCCATGGGCACAATATTAAGTCATACTTCAGGGAGGTAGGAGTACAAATAAAGTGTTCCTTTAAAATGCATTGCCTATCAACGTATTAAAATAGCCATGACAGTGAATTAATCCGTATATCATCTTTCACGCATTAAAACATGACTTCAAACTTAGCAGGGTATAACCCTTTGCATGCTTGGAAATTTGTCGTCTGCTAAAATGTCGTCTGCTGAATTTCTAAAATTAGCATTTTCATTGATTTTTTTTCCAAAGAATTCTATCAAAATAGGAAACAGTTTGGATCCTGATGAGACGCCACGGTCTGTGGCGTCTCATCTGGTTTCAAACTGTTTGCAAAGGCACTGAAAGAGTTCAAAACCACTTCTAGTAATTTTAAGGCGCAATAGTAGCAGATTATTATTTTTGGACAATAATTGTCAACTTGATTGCATACTTTCCAAAATCTAACGTTGCCTGTATGAACTTTTATGAAATACCACAATTGCATCAACAACTTTTTCAAAATATCATGCTGAGTTTCTGAGTTGAGAACGAAAAACCATGAAAACCAACAGACAGACAGGCAGACTTGCTGTCAGCAGACTTGCTCCTATATACCTCTCCAAGCATACAATTTCCAAACGTTGCCTAAAATCTAACCCACAATAGCCTAGGTTTGATCTTGAACCTTCGTGTGCTTTCCAAGTCTATTGTCATATAATGCCTTACCTGTTATATAAGTTATTCATGCCTATTTTAAAACAAATTGCAAAGCTAAACATTTCTTACTTCTATCGTTTCAGTGGACACTTACCTGTTCAAGGAGCTGTCAACACCTTCAGTGCACAAAGTTCAAGCTACCAACGTGTCCCAAGACCTCAACCTTCATAGGGACCTGAATCTGCACAGTAAGTGTCTTTTGGAGGTTTCATTTAAAATATAGGGATAACATTTGCAGCCGTTGAATAAGTAAACGTTTTTTTAACTTTCATTATGTTAAGAAAAGATTATTTAGCAGGCTAAGCAGATATTTATTGCAAACCTTTTGGAATTGTTTATTTTTTCATGCTAGCATCTTAGCTTCTTGATTTTATATGCACATATTGAAAGTCTTGTATTGATGGTCCTGTATGTCCTTCCGTCTGTCTTTCTGTCTGTCACAGGTTTAGCTGATTAAAA
>VMBQ01013985.1:0-12207 GCA_007657795.1 Dreissena rostriformis | reverse complement strand
GAGTTCTAGTTTAAACATGAGCACAAACACACTTATTTCTATTCCTATGTAGACGGTAGGAGACCAGGTGACAATGTGCATCATGGATCAGGAGGACGTATTGAGCTACATGTTCACACTGCTTGCACACCAGAAGACCTTCATAAACGCCTGCCAGCTCATCGAGGATATGCTGCAGTCCAAGAAAATACTCCTCGATCTGAACAAAATCAGTGAGTGGTCAATATTGGCTTATTATCCCCCCACGAAAGGTGGAGGGATATAGAATTGCGTTGTTGGTCTGTCACATAATTTTGTAAGGGCTATATATATATAGAGAGAGATTTTCGCCCATCCATGAACAAAATTTATTTGGTGGGGGATATCGAGTCAACGAATTTGCTTGTTTTCCAAGGAATCGTGACAATATCTTCTTGTAAGAAACATAATAAAAATGTTGCCAATGAAATATCTTGCCACCACTACCTCCATCATGCAAGCACAATGCCACTCATCATAAACAACAAGGATATACAATTTGGAACATTTGCATATATCATATTTGTATTATACATGTAAATATACCCATAAATCATGGTAGTTATAAGACACAATGTTAGTAAGAGTTTCCAGAACTTTTGTTAGTAATATTGATACAAAACTGGAATCTTTTCTCGCATGTATGTTTTAAACAAGAAGAGATATATCTTTGAATTTTAGACTACCTTCATAAACAATTGAGCCTCGACCTGTGAAAATGGGATTTAATGCATGTGCGTAAAGTTTAGTCCCAGATAAGCCTGTGCAGTCCGCAAAGGCTAGTCAGGAACAACACTTTACTCTGATATGGTATTTTTTTGCCCCCTTTTTAAAAAAAAAGGGGTATATTGTTTTTGGCCTGTCTGTCATTCTGTCCGTTTGTCTGTCCAAAACTTTAACCTACCGGGTAGGTTAAAGTTTTGTGATAACTTTTGCATTATTGATGACAGCATCTTGATACTTGGCATGCATGTGTATCTCATGGAGCTGCACATTTTGAGTGGTGAAAGGTTAAGGCCATCCTTCAAGGTCAAAGGTTAAAAAAAAATCAAAGCGGCGCAGTAGGGGGCATTGTGTTTCTGACAAACACATCTCTTGTTCGTTTAAAGGAAGTCTCTTCTTAGTAAAAATCCAGTTAAGGTGGAAAGTGTCATCCCTAATTAGCCTCTCCAGACTGCACAGGCTAATCTGGGATGACACATAACGCACATACATAAACCCCGTTTTTCCAGAGCGAGGCTCATTTACATAATTATTATCCATTTGTGTCTTACAGAAAACATTCAGACCCTTATACAGTGTCTACAAGATGAACAGTTGGCAAACTTCTGTAGAATATTGGCTGTGGCCATCTCAGATCTTGATATATACGACAACAAATCATCATGTAAGTTGGGATGATAGTGTGTTTTTTTTTTTTAATGACCTCCCCCCCAGAAAAAGTATATATTTGTCCCCTATTTTTAAAAAAAAAATCCCCTCTAGAAGTTGAAAAAAGAAACACACGTTTTTTTTTTTAAAGAAGTGTCTGATGATAATTTTATCTTGATGATTTTTTTTCATAAACAACTAACAAAGTATATGCACTTTGAACATGAACATAACATGTTGATGAAAAAAAGATTTGGAATAATGTTTTTCTCTGTGTATGGTGAATTATAGTGTTAAACTTGATTTTGTACTGTTACTTGTAAAGCATTGAAATTTCCCCTTTTTCCCCTTTTACGGGCGAATTTTCCCCCCATCAGGGGACCCAACCCTTTCCCCTAAAGTTGAAATAAAAAACACTGGATCATCAAGTAAATATTACAAACATGATTGTATATATCTTATTTTTTTGTACTTTATAAAATATTTGTTTCGACGGGAAGGAATTGGTTATTTGTACACTGATCACAAATTTGTATAGGTGATCTTTTTTGCTTTTTAATTTGCAGTTTGTAAATTTTTGATTGGGAAAAAAGCATGATAAACCAGGATATTAGTATACAAATGTAAATGAAAAATAAATTTTATTAAAACTATAACAATATTTAATTTGTAACGTGAAATACATTGTTAAGCTAAAATAGTATATGATAAAGTGCTGCATAAGTTTGTTAGTACAATAAGTCAAATGATTATTGGCCATTTTGGGGAAATTTGGGGAGGCATGAATTTTTGCCATAAGAAACAGCCCTATAACGTTAAAAAAAAAACAAAAAAAAAACAAATGTGTATGTATTATTATCCCAATTGAATGTCCAAATGTATTAGTTTCAGAGCATTGTTTTTCATTGTGTATGTAGAAATGTAGTTATTGACATGATTTCCAATACATTGGTATTCATACTATTTATTATCAAGTAGTGTTGCAAGAAATGTGTTAAGGACTATGATTGTAATAGAATTGTCTAACTGTTACTAGTATAAACTATTTGTGCTTATATTTCAAGTGATTTGATTTCAGTATTTGCTCAAAACAAACAAAAGCGAAGTAAAGGTTTTATAAACGTTCGTGATATTAATCAAGGTAAGTTGTTTTTTGAAGTAATATTTGTATTTGTTTTTGAACTGTTTCATTTAACAGTTTTGTATGTTAAGAACTTTGATTGGTGAATTGCATTAGGTCTATTTAACACGAGCTTGTATAAATGCATTTTAATTATTTTATAAGAGCAGTCAGTGCAGAAGTCTATATGTATTGTATTGATTGGTTATTTCTTGCACCATGTTTAGAATAGTTGTTTTTTTCAAAATGATAAACAATTACTAATTCCCATGTTTGAATATGTGAACCCCTCCCTGTCTGTGCGTCCATAAATTATATGAAGTTTTTGCATGTGCAAATTGGATTATCCTTCATAAAAAAAGTTTTGCAGACTTGTAAACTTAGTTTGTCTCTCTTATCTAAATTATTACAACTTGCTTCATTTTATGACATGCAGCGTCACAAGCTCTAGTATTGACAGTCTAAATAAGCCTTTCTCTGTTTGTAGAGTTGCTACTTAGTATACCTGAACTTCTTCCAAGACTTGTGAACCTGGCAGTGTCCAAACAATGTAAGTCATTTCAATGTACTATCAATCTTAGTACTCAAACTGTAAGTTCTAAGTTTATATACCATCTCATTTTCTCCTTAAGCAATTGAGGCGTGTTCTGAGAAAACTCCTATAACAAATTGCATTAGGTCAAACAAAAAATGCACTGAAGTTAAATTAATTTTTTTCTTTTTGTCACTTATATATTGAAATTCCAGGTACTTGTACCAAATGTAAAATGAAGTTATTTTGTTGGCAATCAGCGCTATAGATAACTTTTGGGGTATATTGGGTAATCACCCCCTGTTTTTGACAACAATAGGGTTTTTGTAAATTTAATAGAGTTTAAGCAAAAATGTTCACCCCCTACTTTTGAGCTTAATTGGGTTTTTCACCCCCGTTTTTTTTACTCAATTGGGTAATTTAGGGAATGACATATATAATATAATAAAAATCTACTAAGGTTACTATATTATTTATTCAAATGGAATTCAAAAAGGTACCTGTACATAACAGCAAACAATTACTGAATTTCTGATCAAAGTCTGGTCCTTAAATTTCAGTTTTTAAAAAGGGTGAAATAAGTTATTAACATTTATACCTCAAAAGCATTGCTGCTTTACTTCTGTTGCACAGACTGGGTGCAGTATGCACATTTCAACTTTTTTTCTGTCCCATCAACGTCAACAATTTCTAACCAGGGATATGACTTTTTCCACTTTTGACAGGTTTTTTCAATCACGGACTTTCTGTCATGGTTTTGGATGTCAACTCGCTTCTTTCAACTGCTACACACACTGTTGCTAACAAATTGATAACACGAATGGATCGGCACATATTCGCGCGTGCCTACTTGGAACAATTTTGCGATCGACATATATTTAGCACAACAATCGTGGACGTCTTTTGACCTAGCTTAGACATTTTTATTATGCACCTTTATAGAAAACGAAGTTACATAAGCTTTACAAATACATGTACGTCGTAAATATTTTGGTCGGACGCTTAATTTGCTATGAAATTTAGTCCGCATAGCGCTTGAATAACTCCGACTGTTTTGCTCCTCCGTTTGTGTAATGACTCTCTCTTTGCGTCCAAGAGTGGCCATTTTGATTATTTCAGAAAATGAAAGTAGAAATCGGACGGGTCTACGAATAATTACAATACTACCCCAAAGATTGATAATCGCTGGAAAGACTGCCTTCTTTTCTTCACAGGACGGCGTATAACTATCTGCTACATTTTTGTACGGAAAATAACCAGTCTAAAAATACGCCCGGTGTTCGTAAGAATTGCGTTTCGTAACGCAATGTTTTTTATGGGAATTGCGTTATTAAATTTGTATTTGCGTTTTTGTACGCTTTATTTTGAATTAAATTACGTTTTTGGTTATTTTAATTGCGTAATAACGCAAGTACGCTTGTTATCTATAGCGCTGTTGGCAATGGGTCACAAGTGATTTAAAAATTTATATGGAAACTTGCTTAACTACATTATTTTCAAAGAGAACATTAAGAGGAAACACTTTAGATCACTTATTCTGTTTGAAACTACAATTATTTTTGTTTTCGAACATTGTAACTTGAGTATTAAATCTCGCAGTTATAGTTACTTACTTTAAATGTAAAATGACCTAAATGACTGAGTTAAAGCAATCAATGTTCTCATAAAGGCGCTTTGTAAGAACCTGCCCCCGCTTCATTTTAGCCTCTTTCATGTGTGGACTACACAGGCTAATCTGGGACAACACTTTCCACCTGAACTGGATTTTTGCTTAGAATATACTTCTTTTTACTGACAAATCACACTACACAGGCTAATCTGGGACTAAAATTTGCACACATACATTATTGCCAAATTTCCCAGAATGCGGCTCATATGTAAATAATGTTCCATAAAAGCAGAAAGTGTTGTCACTGGTCCGCAAAGGCTCATCCGGAAAGATGCTTTACCAACATGCATTAAGCCTCGTTTTCCAAGAACGCGGCTCATATGTCAATTATGTTTACAAAACATGTATAAGGAAATGTATAAAATCATTGAAACAGGATAAAAACAGTTTCTAAATGAATCTCCTTACAAAATATTATAAAAATAAAATATAAAATTTCAGACACGCCCCGGTACCCGGGAATGCAAAGTGAGCTAGACTGTTGGATGGAGTGGATAGAGAACCAGATGGCCGAGGAGCAGTGTGACAACCCCGTCGAGGACGAGATGGACATGTTTGTCGGCGGTAATCAGTTGTTGTTTTTTCCTAAATGACTGCCTAAAATTCCCAATTGACGGTTTCACTTTTTTTTATTTAAAAAAATATAATAAAATGCAATATTAAGTTAAATTTCCATAAGCAGCTGTATTGGTCGAACCTTGGTTAATTGAATATTGAAAACACTTATTCCTAATTTTTAAGTATTTGTATGAAAAAATTAAAATACAGCAATTTCTCAATTTAAGTTAAAACAGCACATTTTTTTTCCAATCCAAAGGGCCCTGGCCCCATTCCCAAAATGGTGAAAAATTGTGGCCAAGTATTACAGTTGATTCCGACATCAGTTGGTTCATGGTTAGGATACGAAATGTTGCCTACTTTCTTTGTGAAAAACCTCATGTATAACAGTATAAGGGCATTTAACGACAAGATTGACTTTTTTGTCTAATGTTATTTGTTCCCACATGTTTCTGTTGATTACAGGAATGTGATTTTTCCTTCTTCATGCATTATGAATGAAGGGGTTATACTATGGCAGGATTATCACAGTATTTTATCAGACTTGGGTATGACAGTTTTCAGGGTTTTTTAAGCGCAGTGATCATAATTAGTCCAACTCCATTTGTCCCAAACTGTTTATTTTTAAGCGCGCCTGCTAAGGTTGTTTTCACATAGTCTTGTATCATTTTTCTTTATTTTTTACTAAGAATATAAGAACTGGGCTTGCTTGGTGTAACTGCTTGTTTCAGTGAGCCTCGTTCTGGGAAAACTGGTCTTAATGCATGTGCGTAAAGTGTCCTCCCAGATTAGCCTGTGCAAACGGACAGGCTCATAAGGGACAACACTTTGCCCTTTTATGACAAATTTTCATTTCAAGGAAGTCTCTTCTTAACAGAAATCCAGTAAAGGTAGAAAGTGCCGTCCCTTATTAGCCTGTGAAAACTGCACATGCACTAAGCCCAGTTTTCCCAGAACGAGGCTCCAATGTCTGAGTTTTCCACATCAGGTATCACGGCTCCAACAACTGCCGGCAGTCCCATGCAGCTACAGCAGGGCCTCAAGATCACAGAGGAGCTTGTACAGCGTGTCGAGGTCGTGTACGTACTGGGACTTTTCCTGCTGGGAAAACACAGGAAGAAAGTGAGTATCCCCAAATCCCAGTATCAAGAACTTTGTTTTTTTGTTTTTGCTCAATTCATAAGATGAGTTTTAAGTATCCACTAAGCTGAGTATTGAGAATGTATCTAAGCTCATGAATAATCTCAAATTCTCACATATATGAATATGCACATATTCCTTCTCAAACTCAAGGTTGAGTCCCACTAAAAACTCAAAAAAGCTTTTATGAACAGCGAATTGAGAATGGCGGTCAAACTCATAAATTGAAACAAAAAAATGCTCAAAATTGAGTCTGAATGTTTACTCGAGTATGTGAGTGATACTAAGCCCTTGTTTGTTTCCGGAAGTTGTCTTGGATTTTAACAATAGGTGTATATGCAATGGACGTTACAAAAATGCACAAGTTTTATGGGAAGCTAATTTTGGAATGTCAAAGTCGCATCTTGTGTCAAATGTTTGCAATGATAGTGTTGAAAAGGATGAGGACTTCAGTACTTAGTTAAGAATAGCTGTGGACATGTACAATTTTTAGCTCGGCTGTTTTCGAAGAAAACCCGAGGTATTGTCATAGCCAGCTCGTCGTCCGCCATCCGTTGACATTTGCCATAACTTTTGCAATATTGAAGATAGCAATTTGATATTTGGCATGCATGTGTATCTCATGGAGCTGCACATTTTGAGTGGTGAAAGGTCAAGGTTATCCTTCAAAGTCAAAGGTCAAAAAAACAAAACTGCACCCACAGCCGAGCGTTGGCACCCGATATGCGGTCCTCTTGTTATTGTCTGTTTTACATTTCATTGAAATTGAACAGTGAGGGCAAATACCATCAGTGCATTTTTCCATCTAACTCCTTCAGTGCTGGAACCGAATTTTGAAGGCCGTTGCAAACAGTTTGGATCCATATGAGACGCGCCACAGACGTGGCGTCTCATCAGGATCCAAACTGTTTGCTATTCTGATAGTATTCTTTGGAAANTGTCCTCATTTCAGTTATCTTTGTCCTCATTTCAGTTATCTTTGTCCTCATTTCAGTTATCTTTGTCCTATTTTGATCATCATGTAGGCCTTAAAACCAAACCAAAATATCAGAGTGCCATCAATGTGTAAGTGCCATGCAAATTTTACAGAGAACGATTAACTCTTTTGAAATATGTTTGATACAACCTTATAGAAAGATTTCTTGTACAAAATACATGTGATTATTTGTGGCCTGTTCTGAGTAAACTGGGCAAAATGCTTGTGCGTAAAGTGTCATCCCAGATTAGCCTGTGCAGTCCGCACAGGCTAATCCAGGACAACACTTTCCGCCTAAACTGGATTTTCGCTAAGAAGAGACATCATTTAAACGAAAAATTCCATAAAAGCGGAAATTGTCTTCCCTGATTAGCCTGTGCGGCTTGCACAGGCTAATCTGGGATGACAATTTACGCACAAGCATTTTGCCCAGTTTTCTCAGAACCACCACATTTTACCACAATGCGTCCAATGACATAAGTGGGTTTATTTGTCTTTGGTGAGCAGATATTTTCATAAATATAAAGTGCCATGGGAAAACAGAGCATATTCCACGTGTGTAAAGTGTTGTCCCAGATTATCCTTTGCAGTGCGCACAGGCTTATTAGGGACGACACTTTCCGCCTAAAATGGATTTTTGCTTAGAGGAGACTTCCTTAAAAAAAAGTTGTCGTTCCTGATTAGCCTGTCCACTCTGCACACTTAACACACTTTACACACATGCATATCATTTAGAGTCGTTGTTTGTTTTTCAGGAAGTGGCCTTGAAGATTCAATTCCTAAGATTAGTTCATAGTTTCTGTGATCATTCTGAGTGAGTACATGTGTAAACATTAAAAGTTAATGTAGTGCTTTTAATGCCTTAAATAATGCCAATTGCTTGTATATGTGTATGTTTTAATATAGGAATTATTGTATGAGACTATTTAAATATTGTATTGTAACTTCTTTATTAGTGATGAAGTTGTGTTGACATTAAAATTGAAATTATAATAATGATAATTCTAATAAAGATGATGTTATAAAAAATCAATAATAATTTGCATGTACAGTTTATTGCACGTCCAAAAACCATCATGGGCCTCAAAATCTGGTAATCTCGTAACTTAGTCTTGCCAAAATTCCAATTTACTGGCCAGTCAAGTACAAATTGTTTCTTGACCTGCATTTTATGTTGTTTATAGTTGTAAGATTACTTGGCAAGGACAGAAATGGAGGATGTGTTCTTTTCTTTTCAGCTATAAACATTTACTGTTATCCAAGTCAGAATTAAATGAGGTGAAAAGAATAAATGGTAAGTATTAAATACTCAAAAAAGAACAATTTAATGTAAAATCCAGAATAACCTTTAAACGTTGTGATTTTGAAATGGAATTATGAGTTGCACATCATTTTATATTCATAAAAAGTATGGCATTAATACTGAAAGTCTATTTACAAATTTAAAATTTATAATTGTTGTTTTGTGTGTCTTTGTATTTTGCAAATATTTGCTTGCAGCCAAAGCTGGGACTTTGCAACTTCCAAATTTGGACAATGTGAACAAGTAAGTATAAATTAATAAATAAACTACGTTTGCGATAAAACCTAGTCATAATTATGAACTGGACAAATTTCTGTGCTACAGTGATAATATTATTATATAAAATTAATCCATAATGATGTAAATTAGTTTGAAAATGAAGAAGAACAGGAAATTAATTGAATACTTGTGTTTCTGTGTTGTTCTGTAACGATTGGTGGAACAAGATTTGTACATTTGGCCATTCTGAAAGCCAGTTTTCATTTAGACATTGTAATTTGAATTCTGTTAATTTAAAGTAAGCGTCATTTTTGGAAACCAACATTTTTAGCCAAATAATTATTTTTGGTGTCTGAATTTTTCTGACATTACATTTTGAGTTTTTTTCTCAATTTTTGAGATGAGTTTGACCATTATTCTCAATGCAGTGTTCACAGATGTTTAACCCTTTGAGCGCTGGAACCGGATTTTAAAGGTCTTTGCAAACAGTTTGGATCCAGATGAGACGCCACAGAACGTGGCGTCTCACCAGGATCCAAACTGTTTGCTATTCTGATAGTATTTTTTGAAAAAAAATGAAGAAAATGCTAAATTTACAAATTCAGCAGACGACATTTTAGCAGACGATAAATATCCCAGCATGCAAAGGGTTAATGAGTTTTGAGTCTGTCTAAATAATGAGTTTGAGGAATAAGGTGTGCATATTCTTATTATTGAGATTTGAGATTGTTCGTTAACTGACAAACATTCTCAATACTGGGCTGAATGGATACTCAAATCTCATCTTCTGCATTGAGGCAAAAAAATGAGAATGTTCATTATAAAGGGCCATGGTGTTTGTATGCTAGTCACATCTCTCTTCTGCAGAGTGTTAATGTGCCGTGGAAGCAAGGGCCTCCTCACAAAGATTGTAGATGTGATGAAAAAGGAACCAACCACCTCAACATTTAGGTATGATCTTTTACTGCAGTGTTCATGCAATAATTAATTGTTTATATTCAAACTATTGTTTTCACCATTAAATGCAGTTTTCGGAAATGGCAATTGTTTAATGTTAATATTTATTGTATCTCCAAGAAGAATATTGAGCCGCAACATGAAAGCTCTACTCTAACGGAAACCACTTTTACTCTTATGAAAGTGGCCTTACCTTTCTGATCCATACATACATACATTAAGCCATCAGTTGGTCACTCTGATTTTCAAAAGCTCTCTCACTTATGAACAAAAAATAAGAAAACATATTTTGTTTTTGGAATGATTAGTAACACCACATATTTGCAGTAGATTTATTGTTGTTGCTTCTTGATTTCGTCTACACATTTTGGCTGGCCTTAGTCATAAAGAGCTATGAAAGATTAAACAACACCACACCAAACACAGATAGCTAGAATTAACCCTTTCCCACTCAGAAGCAAAGTGAAAATGGCTAAATGCAACCGGCATAAAACCAGAACGGCCTGCAATTAACGTGCAGGCTGTTCAGGTTTAATATGCTGTTTGCTGCTCGTCAGTATCTTAGGGTTGGAAATGAAAACTTGAATCTAGTAAAAAAGGTCTTTAATTTTATCTTCTAAGGGACTTCAATCAGGTCAAAATGCATATCTGAGTGGTAAAGGGTTATGATTATAGTCTCTGTGAAAAGGGGGTTTAATGCATGTGCATACGTGCCAAAAATTTTCAGACCGATTCCGGGACATTGTGCTCAATTTTCCGGGACTTTTGCCGATTTTCCAAGACATGTATACATATAGCGATATATGTAGTCATATATGCATCTTTGGTACGCATTTTTTTGCGATATCCAATTAGTTAAATTACTCATGTAACTTACCTGGAATAAACAAATTTAACATCCATAAGATCAATGCACAAAAAAATCATTATTTAAACAAGAAGAATAAATTAGAATTAACATCGTAAATTTCTTAGTCCGAAATACACAAGATCTATTAACGTCAAATTAAACATTACTACTTCCATTACTAGATACAAGCCACGTGTTTTTCGTGTTAGAAAAGAGCGCATGTATAAATATATATATGAGATAGTTCAGTGCTGATTAAATTTTCAGTCACTGTATACACTTAATACGTGGACTGCGTGAAACACGGGTGATGAATGCAGACGTTGTCATGGGTGGCACGCGCGGTGTAAGCTATGACGTCAAACTGTTACAACTTACATTGTAGGCGCTGAGCATAAAGGCGTGTTGTTTTTCGCATTATGAGTGTGAAAGAATCAGACACCGCGAAAATCCGGGTGAAACTTGATTTATTCAGGAATGTGCATTGCGTAATCCGTTTAAACTACACAGCATTCATATTTGAGCAAGCCAATTCACAACGAATAAACCCCTTTTGTTTGACTGTGATTGCGAGACAATCGACAAGATAACAGGACCCCTGTTAATTGATCGATTTTGACACGTAGCTTAATTGCCTAATCGGACAGGCATTGCTTTGGAGACGACGCAATATTAGTGGCAAGCACAGATTTGCATGTCAAGATAAGGAACATACAGGTTTAAATAAAATCCGGGACATTTGACAGATTTCCGGGACTGCGGGACAGGGTATGCATTTCCGGGACTTTCCCGGACGATCCGGGACGTATGCATGTATGCATGTGTGTAAAGTGTCATCCCAGATTAGCCTGTGCAGTTCGCACAGGCTAATCAGGGAAGACACTTTCTGCTTATATTGTATTTGTGTGTATAGGACAAGTGTCGTCCCTGATTTGCCTGTGCCGACTGCACAAGTAATCTGGGACGACACTTAACGCACATGCGTTTAGCCGGTTTTCCAGAGCGCGACTCAATAGTTAATTGCTGAATGTTCCCGCAGGTTCTGGTTAGCACGTGCCATAGAGAGCTACCTGAGAGGTAGCACGTCCTACTGTGATCAAGTCTTCCTCATGAGGCGTGGCCTCCTTCAGGTATATATATTAGCCTCGCTCCAGGAAAACGGGGCGTTAAGTGTGGTCCCATATTAGTCTGTGTAAACCACTATAATGTCTTATGTTTTGAGTTATGTATGTAAGGATTAACACAGTAATGGTGTTACCAAAAATCTACAAACATATGAGCCTCCGTCTGAACAAAAATGGGTTTTATGCATGCACGTAAAAGTCCGCTTAGGCTAATCAGGGACAACACTCTCCACCTTAATTGGATTTTCATCTAGAAGAGACTTCCTTTATTCAAAAGAGCAGAAAGTGTCGTGATTAGCTTTTGCGGACTGCACAGGCTTATCTGGGATGATACTCTTTTTGAAAATTTGAAGAAAAAAAAAAAAAAAAA